>RPOG01003114.1:4057-14937 GCA_008086565.1 Thalassoma bifasciatum | reverse complement strand
GTCTAATGTTACGGTTGCACCACCCTGACATTTGACAAGGTGAAAATTACTGGACAAAAGTTTTTGACATTTCTCAACAGCTTTAAAATTATTTTTATTTGCAAAGAATGTTTTATTTAAAAAGGTTCAAGCATAAAATAATGCCACTGTATTTTTAATTTCCATTTACAATAACTGACATTCAATTTTTAGAGTTTAATTACTGTGGATACTTGTCAGGACGGTTGCACCACCTGACATTTTGGGGGTTTGAGGAACCAAAACACAAAAAAACATGTTATATTTTAATAGTTTAAAGATGTGTTCAAATAACACAGGTTTCATAGAATAAAGAAATACATGTGATGAAATACTCAATTCATGATGGAAGGAAATATTGCACTCAGACACAAAAAAGGGGACGTCACCTCATTGACCCTTGAACATGTCAAATATCCTTTAAAACATAACTGAGTTTTAACAGTGTGAGCATTATTCTGTATATTTTAAGTCTCCCCCCCCAGGCAGAAAAGTTTAGAGGAGGTCATTTATGCCCAGAACTAAATTAAGACCCTAAATCTTGAGGGAGAAAAGAGAAAGGTTCTTGTGGTTGAAAGAAGCTGGTTTTATAATGAGGGGACATATCAGAACAAATCCATCCATGTTTTCGGTTATTTACATTATTCAGAGCCTCAGTGATCTAATCTTGTGATCAGGGTCAAAGGTCAGAGCTAATCTGAGTGGAGACCTCGTCCACACCTCTTTTTCTTCCTCTCTCTCTCTTTGCTGTATCCTCTCTCTCTCTGCACATCTTTAATGTGACAAATGCCTGTTTTGACAGGCAGGGTAATTTAAATGATAAGCATTTCTCTCTCCAGCAAAATTAATTTAGATATGTATCTGGCGAGCGTGGCGGTGCAATCTAAGCTGAGCAGCTGGCCTCCAGCCAAAGTAAAGCACCCATTATTTTCCAATTAAACTCAAAGATATCTGTCAAATTCACACGCCAGCCGCGCCGCGTCCAACTTTCCTGATGGGATTTATGTGGAACTGCTGTACGCTTTAATTAAAATGTTTTTGGGAGTTTTTGGAGGCAAATAAAACAACAGTGACTCTGAAGAGACACCTCTCTACATGTGTAGCAGTGGTTTCCAGGACAGCGGCTCAGATTTGTCACATTTATCTCCACGTTTACGTCTAAAACCTGAACAGGAAGTTTTCCTGCAGCAGCTTTAACTGAATCTGTGCTGCTGTAAACTTCTGCTTATGAATAAACCACAGAACTAATGTTGAGATGGCTTCACATTCTCCCTTAATGAAGTAGAAAAGCTGAAAAAGAAGCGTCATGAACCAACAGTAATCTCCTGTTTTAGCCTTTAACTGATGTTAAAACCTTAAACTCACGCTTGACCCTTTGGCTTGTGTTTGCTGTTGTTTCTTTTTTTAGTTTATTAACTTATTTTTGCTTTTTAACTTGAGTTTTAGGTTTTGTTTGGACCTGAACTTGCTCTTGAGCCTTTGGCTTTTTTTTAATCTTATTTCTTTTTAACTTGTGTTTTAGCCTTTTATTTTTTTTAACCTTTTTAGCTCATGCTTTATCCTTAAACTTGTGTTTTCTTAAGATAATTCCCTGTTATTTTAGCCCTAAGTGTGTGTTGTTGTTGTTTTAGTCCTTAAGCTTCTAGTTTAGCCTCAAGCTCAAGGGCTGAAACTTAAATTTGGGTCTAAAATACAAGTTTTTGTTTTTTTACCTTTTAGCTTTTTAGCTCGTGTCTCAGACTTAAAGTTGTGTTTTAGACTTAAACTTGTGTATCAGACATAAACTTTAGCCTTTAGTTAACGCGTCCTGACTCACACTTAAAGATGAAGTTTTGCTTGTTCACGCTGATGTTTATCACTGATTGTGACCTTTGGTGGGTTTTTGAAACAAAATCAAGCATCATATGTTTTAAGTAAAACCATCTTGAGTCAGTTCTTCAGTTCTTTTCATAAGCTGATATAAAAATACTAGAAACTGAAGAAACTGTTCAGGGAAGCTGCTTTTTGTTTGTATCTTTGTCATTAAGGTCTGAGCTGATGAGTTTGAGGAGCAGAAGAAACAGAGAAACATCATTTCATCATCGATGAATCAATGATCGTTTGTTTGTTTCTTCTTCCTGTGTTTAACGCAGACGCTTAGACTCAAACTCAGGAGACAGATTTCAGCTGCTGTTTCTCTTCATAAAAACTGTTTTTATGATGAATCGAAGCTGCTGCTGTCACGTGATGTGTCTGTGTACTCTCAGGGTGATTCTGTCATCACTGTTTCTGCGGCGGCGGCTCCAGGTAATGATGTCATTTGTATAAATTATGATGAGAGAGGAGATAAGGTGGCGCTGGCTGTCAGGTGACAGCAGCAGCTCATCAAAGCTGCGTTTACTCTCTTTGCTTTGCAGAGGAGTGCATTAAAGAGCCGTCTGTGATGCATGAGGCCGAAAACGCCGGCAGAGTTTACGGCTGTTCTCCACGCCGTGAAGGCGGGAGGAGCTCTGATGTCTGTGGAGAAATCACCTCCATAAGTTAGAGAAGAAGGTGTCAGCGCCCAGACTGAGTTATGACTGTAGAGACAGCGTCAAAGCTCGCTCTGAGCTCCTCCTCTGTCAGCGCCAACATCAGGCAGATTCATCACAATGAAAGAATTGATCCTTCATTAATAACGCTGATGATGTCATTCATTAACCTGAGCGCTCTGTGCTCTGAGAGACTGATGGATTTAAAGAGGTCTGAGCTTCTTAAAGCAGAAAATCAGTGTTTCCTGTCGCTCTGACACTGAGGTGAGTTTATAAAGGCTATAAAGATGTTAAACTACCTGAACTACAGGGGCGGATCCACCGGGGGGGCTAGGGGGGCAGCTGCCCCCACAAAATAAAAAAAAGTCAATATAAATTCAAAGTCAAATTTTGAGATAGTCAAAATTTGACTTTTTATCTCAAAACTACGATTTAATATTTTCATATAATTTATTACTTTGTTCTTATTTCATGGTATGCATAAAAGACGATATAAACTTCATCGTATACAAGGATTCAAGGAGTTTTATTGTCATTCAACCCATGTAAAACATGGGTGGGACGAAATTAGGTTACCCTGGTCCCGGAGCAAGCCCAATCATAGAAATGAGAATAATAAATATATACAAATATACAATAAAAAAGAGAATAAAAGAAGAACACAATCAACTAGCGTTTATAACAAATAGACAGAATAAAATAATAAACTGTGCAAAAATTGCAGTGTTCATTTGTCAGGGGGGGGACTAAAGGGGACCACCAGATTAATGATTAATGATTTCATTAGACCAATGATTAAGCAAAAAAAACACATTCCATGCAGAAAGAACAGGTGTAGGTTGAAGAGTAGCTCTAATTTAATCCTTTTTTCAGTCCAGAATATAAGTAAACACAGACGGCTTAATGCTCAAATTAAATTATCAGCTCGTACAATCTAATGTTCACATAATTATAATCCTTTCACATTCCTTTTCATGCAATTTCTTTGTTTTATTTTTATATTCATTCTCACACTGTTGAATATTTGAACACTTTTTAAAATCATTTTCAAGACAGTTCCATTTTTTTACACCACCCACAGAAAAACTAATTTGTTTGAGGTCGGTTCTTGCGTATGAGTATTTAAAATCATGCTTTTTTTTTACAAGCACAACAAAATACACCAAATAGGAATTTAAAATTGGGTTTGGCCACCCCTGCTTTAAAGACTGGAGAATCAAACCTGATCCTCTGAAATGTTTGATAAGTAAAAGTCACATTTAAAAACCTGTGTTCTGTACCTGAGAGGTTTAAACTCTGACGTTTTTCTCTGTCAGGGCCTTGAATAATTCAGGGATGGAGCCTGTGGTTTGGAAACAAAGAGAGAAGGTCATCCTCAGGCAGGTTTCTCTCTGGAAGCGAAGCCTCCGAGCAGCAGTGGCCATCTGGCTACCAAAGCGTCCACGGGCCGTTGTCTGGATGAGAGGCATGACTCAGCAGGACGGAGTCAAACAGAGGTCAACGCCGCCGCAGGCAAGGTCGCCGCCGCGGGAGAGGACGAGCTGGCAACACTTGAAACCACACACACGCCAAACACACACCTCACACACTCTCAGCAGCAGCAGCAGAGGCAGATGGCTAAACGGTTCCCTCAAGCTCCTGTCGATTCATCTGAGGATTATTCTTATCGTCCCTGAAAAAAGGTGATGATATTGATTTTGCAGGTCGGGCTGAGAGTGTCTGACTGATGCTTATCTCAGGAGGCTGCACATCACCTGTCTGTCTGTCAGTGTCAGGGCAAAGCTGCTCCAGCTGATAAATAAAATACATCATCTTTAACCTCACACAGGAGAAAAATACAGATTCAAGCTCTGCTCCACCACAGCGACATGAGGAAAACACAGGAGTGAAGCTGGAATTAACCCTCAGGTCAGTAAAACATCATAAAAACACTCATGAGGAACCAAACTGACAGATAAAAACTTTAAAAAACAGCAAAGATGATGTTCAGATACAGTTTGGAGAAATAATCTGCAGAGATTTTAGAGAAACACTCACAGCTTTAATCAACACGTTCATGTTTCAGTGATTTTGTTCATATCAAACAGAAACTTTATCTCAGATCTGTGGTTCCTGCAAATATCAACGGTAAACTGATGGAAACTCAGACCAGGGTTTGATAAATCTAAAGGTTTGCAAAGTATCTGGATTATTGAGATAAATAAGAGAAACATTCAAATGAACACAACCTCACTTTGGTGAAAACGTGAACTATTTCATTTTTAAACTTCATCTCACTTTGTTTGTTTTTTTTCTTGTGCAAAAGTGCCCTCTTAGTAGTCAAAAAATGTGCAAAAGTGCCCTCTTAGTAGTCAAAAAATGTGCAAAATGTGCAAAGTGCCCTCTAAGTAGTCAAAAAATGTGCAAAATGTGCAAAAGTGCCCTCTTAGTAGTTGAACAATGTGCAAAGTGCCCTCTAAGTAGTCAAAAAATGTGCAAAAGTGCCCTCTTAGTAGTCACAAATATGCAAAAGTGCCCTCTAAGTAATCTAAAATGTGCAAAAGTGCCCTCTTAGTAGTCACAAATATGCAAAAGTGCCCTCTAAGTAGTCACAAAATGTGCAAAATGTGCAAAAGTGCCCTCTAAGTAGCCAAAAAATGTGCAAAATGTGCAAAAGTGCCCTCTTAGTAGTCAAAAAATTTGCAAAATGTGCAAAAGTGCCCTCTTAGTAGTCAAAAAATGTGTAAAAGCTGCCTTTTAGTAGTCAAAATATGCAAAAGTGCCCTCTAAGTAATCTAAAATGTGCAAAAGTGCCCTCTAAGTAGTCTAAAATGTGCAAAAGTGCCCTCTTAGTAGTCACAAATATGCAAAAGTGCCCTCTAAGTAGTCACAAAATGTGCAAAATGTGCAAAAGTGCCCTCTTAGTAGTCACAAATATGCAAAAGTGCCCTCTAAGTAGTCACAAAATGTGCAAAATGTGCAAAAGTGCCCTCTAAGTAGTCTAAAATGTGCAAAAGTGCCCTCTTAGTAGTTGAACAATGTGCAAAGTGCCCTCTTAGTAGTCAAAAAATGTGCAAAAGTGCCATCTTAGTAGTCAAAAATGTGCAAAGTGCCCTCTAAGTAGTCAAAAAATGTGCAAAAGTTCCATCTAAGTAGTCATAAAGGTGCAAAAGTGCCCTCTTAGTAGTTGAACAATGTGCAAAAGTGCCCTCTAAGTAGTCAAAAATATGCAAAAGTGCCCTCTTAGTAGTTGAACAATGTGCAAAAGTGCCCTCTAAGTAGTCAAAAATATGCAAAATTGCCATTACTGAAGCCAAAACATGAACCTTAGTTCCTTCTAACATGTTTTCTCTTTTGGTCACAGAGGCAGTGGGTAACATGCTGCTGAAATCCAGACATTTTTCTGTTTCTTCTGTTTTATGTCTCTGAAATGTATCACATATCTGTCTGTCTCTGTCTGATGTGAAGCAGCAATTAAAGTCCTGAGCTGAAAGCTGCAGTCACACAGTAAATAAATAAGCTGTTAGAGGAGAGTCAGCGCTGGATTGGACCAACGTTTCTCAGGCTGTGGAGGAGAAAAGCTGATTGATGGGATCAGTAAATCCATTTTTCAGCTCTTTAAAACAGGAGGTGAGCAGCAGAGCAGGAGTTAAAGATTTAGTCTCTGAGCCTGAAGAATCGATCTATGGACGACAGAGGTCGAATGAAACCAGCTGTTTTCCAACACTGAGAGCAGAGACTAGTTTCTACAGTAACATGTCACTGAGACTCTGGAGGAGCAACATGTTCTTCTGACAGCCTGAAGTCTTTGTGCTGGTTGTGGATGAGGGTCTTTATTTTCTCAGATGGTAAAACTGAACATTCTTCTTGGCAAAAAGCCTCCAGTTCCTGTAAATTCTTGGGCCTGGTCGTCTGCAGGTTTCCTTTGACTCCTAACGAGCTCATCATTCAGATCATCTGTCCTCATCACACCTGAGCTCATCACACCTGAGCTCCTCACACCTGAGCTCCTCACACCTGAGCTCATCACACCTGAGCTCATCACACCTGAGCTCATCACACCTGAGCTCATCAGGCAGGTAAACTTTTAAAAAGGGTTTTCTTTCCTTCACTCAGTGTTTGACACACAGACGACCAACACCATCAGTTGGTTGCTCTGTGTTTGTGTGTGTGTTTGTGTGTGTTTGTGTGTGTGTGTGTGTGTGGTTGTTGTGGGGGAAGGATTTAGAGTTTTGTTTTGAGAGTTTAAAATCTCAGTCAGCTTTTTATTTTAGTTTGTCGACTATTTTGGTAGAATCAGTGTTTGAAGGAGGAGTTTAAAAACCTCCACCTCCATCTTTCAGACCCCAGAAACTATTTTCTGTTTCTTTATTTGAGGTTTTTTTCTTTAATCACTGTCATTCACATCCAAGTCTTGCAGAGACATAATAAGACTGAAGCCTCATCCACATGAAGTCAAAACTCTGAACAGTTTCCAAAACGATCGTCATAAAGATGAAGGCGTCTCAGAAAATGTGTGCGTCTATATGAATGCACTCATACGCATGAAGACGCTGTAAAACACCTGCCAGACCTCTAGGGGCGCTGTAACGATATGAAACAAGCGGAAACAGAAGAACAAACAGTGGGCATGAAGACTTTTGGCTAAAGTTGTGCCGTACTGTGTCCTCTATGATTGTTTTAACTCTGTGGTTGAGAAGAAGGAGATTTAGCTGCTAAAGGGATAGCAGGGTCACCAGCTTCATCAACACATACGCTACAGAGTACGCCGCCATTCTTGTTGTTGCCATAGTGACGCTTGTGGCGCATGCGTATTAACGACGATGTGTAAATATGACGTCAGCGTATCTGAAAAGTTGCAGAGAGCCAGTTTACACGGAGCCGCGTATACGGCGTTTCTAAATCTTCCCACTTTGGAACCTGGTTTCAGAAATGATGGTTTACAGACCCACAAAACGCCGTCTTCGTATGGATGATACGCAGATTCAGAGAAAAACTTAGGACCTCGTTTTGTCTTCGTGTGGATGCGGCCTGGGATGGCCACTCCAGAACCTTCACTTTATTCTGCTGTAGCCAATGGCAGGTCCCAAATTTCAACCTTCATCAAAAATATTTCACTTCTTAATTTAAAAAATATGACTTCTATTCTAAAATATCAACTTTATATCTTAAAAATTTGGACTTCATATCAAAATAGTAGTTTTCCTCAATTTTTTTAGACCTTAATCTAAAATATTTGACTTTTTTTGCAAAGTTTTGACTTTTATCTCAAAATTTAGGCTTATTTTATCCAATGATTTCAACTTACAATCTCATATTTCCATATTTGCACCTCAGATTTTGACTAAATTCCAAATTTAAACTTTTTACCTTAAAATTTGTGACTATATCATTTTTTACTTTCATCTCAAGATTTTGACTATTGATCTCGTTTTTTTCTTTTGTCTCAAAATTCTGACTTTTGCTCCCAAATTTCTATATTTCACTGACAAATTTTCACTTTATTGTCTCAAAAATTTGACTTCTCATCTAAAATATCAACAGTCACAAAATTTTGATTCTATCTCAGAAATGTCTTTTTTCTCAACTTTTGTCCCTCATCTTAAAATTTGGAGGTTTTTTTTCTAAGTTTTGACTATTTCATCCTGAAACTTTGACTTGTCCTTGTGTTTTGGATCATTGTCATGTGTGAACGTCCAAGTACGTCTCGTGTGCAGCTTCTGGGCTGATGAGTGTAAATTTTCCTCCAGTATTTTCTGATAATATGCTGCATTCATCCTTCATTCATCAGTTTGGACCAAGTTTCCTGAGCCTTTGTAGCTCACACACATGTTAAGGAATGTATGTTTCTTTATGTGTGTTCAGTTTTACAGCTTCTTCAGTAAAATTTCCAGCAGAATCAGAGTTTTCTCTACAAACTATTAGTCTGTCCACTGCAGCATAAATAATCCATAAGGGAGTCGTTAAGAATAAAGGATAATGATGATATAAGGACTGAAGCATTTCTTATCTGGAAACTTGACCTTTTTTTAGAGACAAAATTCAAAATTTGGGACTTTGAAAAACCAACTCTCAAATTTGGGATTTTAAAAAGATGAAGTCCAAAGTTTGGGATCCAAACTTTGGACTTCGCCGCTGGGACTTGAAAAGAAGAAGAAAAGTTTCATGAGTGGAACTTTTAAAGATAAATTCTCCAAACGTTTGTCTTCTGAAACGAACTGAAACATTTGTCGCCTTAAGTGTCTGATAACAGCTCTGCAGATGAACCAACATGCTCCGTTAGATTCACAGGATTGAAAACTCAACAAATCCTTCGACAGTTTTCTCTCCCCGGGTTAAGACTTAATTCCTCACCCGACACGATAACGATGTTGGTTTTGGTTTCTCTGAGCGTAATGACGAGTCACAGCGTGTTTATGGGTTTAATATCAGCCGTAAGAAGCAGAACGAAGACAGCAGTTCGCTCAGACATGGACTCTGAGAAAGAGAAGAGGAGACAGAAAAGGAAAAGGCAGCAGGAGGCTGATCTGAGCGAGTATTAACTTCTCATGAATAACCGCCGGCGCCAACGGGCAGAGATTAGCAGATAATGTTTCCGTGTAGCAGCGGGGAGACGCCGCGTTCTCTGAGCTCAGGACGCTGCTTCAACAAAAAGCCTCAGCTCTCGCTCTGAGGCAAATTTTCACCAGAGAAACTGTTTTTATCTCTTCCACTGAGCTAAGAAAAGTAACCCTGCTCTCTGTGTTTTGTTTTTTTTGTTTTTTTCTGATGCTGTTGCTGAGAAACTGGAACTAAGTGAAAAGAGCAAAACAAAGTGTGTAGAGACAGGAGCAGAGCTGAGGCATCTTTACAACCAGAACCTCAGAGACAGAGAACACATTTAAAAACAGACTTTTCTGATAAAATGAGTTAATAAACCGTCTACAGGGTCATGAACCCATCAGTCCACTGTCCTGGTTACATTAGTTTTCATGTCATCAAAGACCAAAAGTAAATCTCTGTCATCCTCAGACTGAAATTAACAGCTGTTTCAATCCCAACAATAATACTTTGTTTACTTTTTTGTTTTTTCTTATAAAGTTCTCACTTTAGGGTCATCGTGACCTGAACCTGATGGGAAACACAATCAGGCCTGAAGGTTTTTTCAAGTATTTGCGGATGTTTCCAGACTGCAAAAACTGAAATCTAAGCAAGTCATTATGTGGGTCAATGAGGTGACGTCCGAGTGTAATATTTCCTTCCATCATGAATTGAGTATTTCATCACATGTATTTCTTTATTCTATGAAACCTGTGTTATTTGAACACATCTTTAAACTATTAAAATATAACATGTTTTTTTGTGTTTTGGTTCCTCAAACCCCCAAAATGTCAGGTGGTGCAACCGTCCTGACAAGTATCCACAGCAATTAAACTCTAAAAATTGAATGTCAGTTATTGTAAATGGAAATTAAAAATACAGTGGCATTATTTGATGCTTCAACCTTTTTAAATAAAACATTCTTTGCAAATAAAAAGAATTTTAAAGCTGTTGAGAAATGTAAAAAACTTTTGTCGCGTAATTTTCACCTTGTCAAATGTCAGGGTGGTGCAACCGTAACATTAGACTTTTATTTTAAAGTGAAGAGAATAAATCAGGAAACAGGAAACTGCATCAGCCAGAGGAGCCCAAATGACATTTGTGACCAAGTGGAAAAGTTTGTAGATTTCTCTGAAATACTGATAAAAAAGGTTTTTTCACTTCATTGGTGACTGGAACAATTTCCATGTCAGGTGGAACAACCAATGTAATAATGTGAAATGTTATTTTAACATCAAATTATTTATCTTATTCACAAATAAAAGAAATGAAACACACAAAATGAAAATGTATGAGTCACTACAGACACTTGAGAGNGGTGCAACCGTCCTGACAAGTATCCACAGTAATTAAACTCTAAAAATTGAATGTCAGTTATTGTAAATGGAAATTAAAAATACAGTGGCATTATTTTATGCTTGAACCTTTTTAAATAAAACATTCTTTGCAAATAAAAAGAATTTTAAAGCTGTTGAGAAATGTAAAAAACTTTTGTCCCGTAATTTTCACCTTGTCAAATGTCAGGGTGGTGCAACCGTAACATTAGACTTTTATTTTAAAGTGAAGAGAATCAGGAAACAGGAAACTGCATCAGCCAGAGGAGCCCAAATGACATTTGTGACCAAGTGGAAAAGTTTGTAGATTTCTCTGAAATACTGATAAAAAAGGTTTTTTCACTTCATTGGTGACTGGAACAATTTCCATGTCAGGTGGAACAACCAATGTAATAATGTGAAATGTTATTTTAACATCAAATTATTTATCTTATTCACAAATAAAAGAAATGAAACACAC
>RPOG01003113.1:0-71934 GCA_008086565.1 Thalassoma bifasciatum | reverse complement strand
GCCTGATGAGCTTTTCTTTTCCCCTCAGGCAGAGTTTAACGACAAACCCGACTCCTTGTTCTTCAACGACGGTGTCAGGAGGATTGACTTCATCCTGGTCTATGAGGATGAGGATAAGAAGGATTTTGAGAAGAGGCACCAGTCTCAGAGGCGTAAGGTGGGTCGTTATTCAAAACAGTTAAGCTATCTGATTACATTCCGGAGTTGTTTTTTTTAACTTTCAGCCTGTTTTGCTTTTGTTGGACTGTGTAGAGCACAGATAAATAGAACATTCAGAAAAGAAAGAGGAACTCATGACAGTTGTGTACGACTTCTCACCACTGACAAGCACTGAATATTAAATTTTAGAGTTTTTTAAGGCTGGATCTGGTAGAAAATAAGTAGCTTTTATATTAAACTTGCAAATTTTCACTAGGGAAGTGGGGATTTTAGCAGAAAACTTTGATTTAGACTCACCAGAAAGCGAAAAGTCTTTGTAAAAGTGTAAGCAAAGAGCTTTTCTAATCAAATAGATATGTTTGATATGTTTTATTACATGTGCCAACCGTATTGACTTTTGCGTATTTGCTAAGGGACTTTTTATTTACTGTGCAGCTGCATTGTTTGACTCTCGAAAGAATTCTTTTATTATCCAAGGACAGAAGAACTGAGCATACATTGTGTTCTTTAGTTCCTTTCTGTTGTACATCATGTTTATTCATCATGGTTTTGAATGGAGGATTGTTCAGTACAGCTGCTGGCCTGAATGCCCCGAGGGGGAGTTTTGCATTACTCTGTAGTGACTGAAACAGTTATTAGAAAAAAAAAGTTAAGTGGGGTTAGTGTGTTCATGAGTCTCTTCAGTGGGACATATATCGTCCTTTGAGATTTTCTCCAAGCACAGAAAACCTCACAGAACAAATAAGGAGATTGTGTGTGATTGGAGAATGAATCCCAAAAGCAAACAACTGTTCCGGGTTTGTTTTAGCAGCCGGATATTTAACGTTCAGCCGGATATATAAGCTGCCAATTACGTTTAAAACATGACATATTGAAATGATAGAGATCTGAGCATGAAAGAAGTAACATGAAAGAGACATAAACTGACATAGCTAGGGGCTGTGTGTTTGCTGCCAGCCTCTCTCAGCTTTAAGAGTTGTGTAATTAAACTCTACCCCCAGACATCAGAGGCTGCAGTGTTGCAATCATTGCTTCATATAGAATCTCAGTAATCCACATCCAACCTGTTGTTCTTCAGCAGAGGTAAATGAATGAGAATGTATGGAGAAAATGCAGTTTATCGTGTTGCATGTCAACAAATAGAGGCACAGTGTTGAGCTGGTTTTCACCACTTCCTTAAAACATCAGACCAGAGGCGCTATTGCATATCAGGGCTCATGAGCTTTATCACAACTGCGCAATTCCTCATTTATCATTGCCCAAGAGAAAACAAAATCCCATGTGAGCTTTGAGGTAAAACAGGCTGTGAGAGTCACTCCCTTCAGATGGAAGACCCATATCTTACCTCAACTACTGAAAGGGCGTTGTCTTCTAAATTTTTCAGAATAATACTTTGAAATGTCTAAATTCACTTTGACATGTTATTTATCTAAATCTTGACATATTTTCAGAATTTCATTTGGGTTAACCTGACTCGAACTGCCTATTGCTCTGTTGTCAGACCCTTAAGAATGAAACTAAAACACTCCAGTCCAGTGAAAATATACACAGGTCTTCATTTGAATTGAGAGAAGGTGAAGATCTTTAGCTGTATCCAGGTCTCAGTTAACTGTAGTGTCTTATTTGATGGCACTCAACCAACAAAAACCTGCTCTGACTCGCACGAGGTGTCGTCATTCTTTGCCACTATGTGCAGTGCAAATAAAAGCTACGTTATGGAAATGAATCGTGTCTAAGCAAATAAGCCACACACCGTGCAGTGTGCTTTAAATAAAGTAAAATTCTGATCCTTTAGAAGTAACAGTATTGATCTGTTGAGTTGAGTTGAGTCAGTTTCAAGCTTTCTCTCTGGCAAATTTGTTCAAAGACAATCCATTTAAGTGGCTAAAAGTGTCGTTCTCTTGTGTTGTCCTCTGCAGAGACGGAGAGAGTACTTTGAAGCCAGCCTGATGAAGATGGGAGTGGAGCTGGAGTCCACAAGATCAGTAAGTGAAACATCCCCAACACCTTTTTTGAAACCTGTGGTTAGGGCTGCACAATATATATCTTACAGTATTGTCATCGAAATATGCTCACATGCAATATTCTTAGCGCAATGTATTTCAGACTTTCAATAAAGCTCCAATACTAATCGATCTTAATGAGCATCCAGTAATATATTTGACCACATTACAGCAGGGTCAGGTAGAGTGATGTGCAGCGTGAGTGGTTGAGCCACTGAGAGAGAGGGAGCGGTGACTGTGAGTGGAGTGTCGCAGGGATTCGGACAATTTGACAGTTTGTTTATAGTTGATATCACATCAGGTGCTTTAGTTAACACTTTCAGGGTTGAAGGTAGTGGCTCTCAGAGCTGTGCGTTGCCCGACCTGATGGTGAAGCTGAGAAATAGCATTGAGAAATCCCCTATTTTTGCGCTGATAATCTCATTTTAAGTTGTAGACTCTAATCAAGCAAATATCTTAAAATCAGACTTTTTCAAGATCACTTATGAAGTCCTTGCAGGGACTTAAATCAACATATGGTGTTTAAACAAAGTTAAGTGTTGGAGTTTTTATTATTCAAAATTGTGATGCCAGTATTTTCGCTTTTACTCCAAATGAAAATCAGCTCCAAACATCGGTTATCTACTTCCTTGACTACTTATAATCAGTATCAGTATGAAAAAAAAAAACGGAAAAAAGCATATTGGTCTATTTCTAGTGCCTGTTCTTTCATGTCTTCATGTCTCTTAAAAGATTATTCAAGTGCAATAAAGAAAAGGCAAAATGCAGGAGGAGGACAAGCTCTGTAACCCACGTCTACTCAGCCTGTTTGTTAACCCCTGTCTCTTTGACTCTGGCTCTGGTTGGAGGGGCGCAGCATGTTCACAGATTTAATGGATATCATCGTTATATTATCTGGTCGGAGAGGGAAATAAATGATATTTTTCCTGCTCTCTGCAGGGGCACATTCTTAATAAGTCAATGCAGAGAGTTAATGCAAACACAAATAGTGTTTGCGGGGGAAGAGAGACAGAGGGAATTAGGTGAGAGTCTGTTACCATTATTTCAGGGAGTCAGGGAGATACTACTTGTGATACGCCTTCAATTTTTCCCCTCTATTTGTGTTCTGTTGTCGTGTTAGGTCATTGATGATAAGCTCATGTTTGTCAAAGTCCACATGCCGTGGGAGGTCCTCTGCACATATGCTGAGGTCCTGCACATCAAGCTGCCCATCCAGCCCAATGACCTCTCCTCCCGACCCTCACCGTGGCGCTATTTCTCCTTCATCACCAAATACTTCTATCCCAACGAGAACCTGATCAGGAAGGAGACTGAGTTCTTCACTGCCCCTTTTGAGAAAGACCGTCTGGATTATTTCTACGTGAAGGACAAAGACATCTTCTTTACTCCGTCGATGCGGAGCAGGATGGTAGGTTTCTTTTCCTGTCTTAAACTCTTCCTGGAGAATGAGAATAAGATAAAAAAAAAAAGGTCAGACAGAAATTTAAGGGAAAACTTCCTTCTCCAGGCGTATTACATCCTGAGTCGAGCCCCCTATGAAATCCGAGGAAGCATAAAGAAGTTTGGCATCACCAAACTGCTGGATAGTGGAGTGTACAAAGCTGCCTACCCCCTCCATGATGTGAGTCAGATCATTTGCCATTCTTGTTTTCATGCTCAAAATCACAGAACTTCTCATATTGTTTCTCTGTTTGCTGTTTCAGTGCAGGTTTAACGTTAAGTCCAAAGAAGAAGGCTGCCCCAACGAGAGATACCTGCTCTATGAAGAATGGGCTCACCCCAAAAGCTTTTACAAAATGCAACCTCTGGACCTCATCAGGTGAAGACAAACTTCTGTTTACTTCATTTTAACTCACCACAAGGGAAAGAATGACTCAACCTTTTCATGTATCACCTCGCAGATGTGTGTGTTGTGTGGGCATTGTTTAAAAACAATGGTTTCTTTCCACAGGAAGTATTACGGGGAGAAGATCGGCATTTACTTTGCCTGGTTGGGTTTCTACACCATCATGCTCGCTCTGGCTGCTGTGGTGGGCCTGGGTTGTTTTATTTACGGGTACAAGACTCAAGAAACAAGTACATGGAGGTAGATGACCCCTAAAAATCTCACTTGCCCCAGTCATTATCTGTCACAGTAGCTTACTCAGTTAAAGATTATTCCGATCACCGATGTTTGAATTATTGCAGCCAAGAAGTGTGCAACCCTGAGATCGGAGGAAAAATCGTCATGTGTCCACAGTGTGACAGGGAGTGCAAATATTGGAGGTTGAACAGCACCTGTGAAGCTTCAAAAGTGAGTTCTGCTACTCTCCTACTCATGTTGCTCAACTCACAATTCAAAAGTTTCAGCTTCTGTCTCTTTAAGACTCCCTGCTCCACAAACCCTCTTCCCTCTGATTGGCCAGCCCTCTAGTGGCCTGTCAGCAGAGAAATGGACAGATTTTGGTGTTTTGGGCACAGTTTGGAGACCCTTTAATAAAGATGTGGTCCCAATTTTAGAGCTTTGTGATCAGTTTACAGAGAGATTCAGGGATTTTTTTTAATCATGTGAATATGTAGAGGTCTGGAAATCTGCACATGCTCAGTCTGAACATCCAGCATTGATACTTTAAATCCACGTTGACAGTGTTGGAAAACAAAATACACACTATAAGGGAAGCAAACATGCTTGGAGCAAAGGCTTACTTTCTGTCGTGTATGTAGATACTATAAAACACATTAATTTGTTGGTGTTTCATTTGTGATCCAAGCACTTGCTTGTTATCTGATTACAAACAGGAGAATGTCAAGAAAATGTGTATACAGTCCAAAACTGTTAAAAAATAATTTAAAAAGACAAGATTAGGGGAAAAGAGTACTTTCTTTCTCATACTCATGAATAGTTGAATGTTTTCCAATAAAAACGACTGTGCTTATTTCAGTTCCCCCCTGGGGTTTGTGACTTTGGCCTGATTTGGTCTGATATAATCAGTGGCTGAACAGACTGACTTCATCCAGCTCTGATATTCCCTGGTGTCTTGTTTTTGTTCTCCCAAATGTCACTCAGACCACAGCCGTGGATTCCTAATGGTAGAGATTGTTCTAACTCACAGCACACTTACATTGATCCAGTGCTTATATGTATGAACCTGTTATCACTCCCTGTGGTGCAGTAATGGATTGTTTTCATACAGACTCACACAAAAGCAGGATACAGCTGTGAAATGTGACTCCTGTGTTTCTCTGCTTTTCTCTCCCTCCAGAAACTTTGTATATTTGATAACTTTGGGACGCTGGTGTTTGCAGTATTCATGTCGATCTGGGGTGAGTTTTACACAGTTAATCAAAGGGGACATTTTCATATCTCAAAATTCCTCCGCTTGGGGGCAGATGGTCAAACTGTCTGGATCACATCTCTTTAGATTTGACCAAGCCTGTCATTCCCTACTCTCACCCATTCCTACCCTGTTCTGTTCCTCTCCCATCCTAATGAAAAGCATGAAAATGCCCCCCAAAATTCTTCACACAATCCATAAAGTTACATTTTGGATCTTTATTTTATTCATCCAAAGAACTACAATGAATGTGACATGATGATTGACGTAGATCGATGTGTACAAAGCAAAAACTGAAGTGTTTTGCCTCAAGTAAAAAATGTATTAGACTTATAATGAGCCCCATTCACCTTAAAAATTCTTATTTAAAGACTAATGTGATGCCTTGGTTGCTTTTAAAGAGCAAAATCTGGCAAAGAGGAAAAAAAATGTTTATATCAAGTTTCTTAAAATAAAAATAATGTCTCAATTCATTAATATTCATACCTTTATACTCAAGGATCATTTTTGTCTTTAAATATCTCGAATTAAAAAAAATTTCGGGACTTGTCAGGACATTGTGGCTCATCTTAAGACTAATCAGACGTTTTTTTACTAGAATAAGATAAAAACTTGTGCAGACTTCAGTTTTTTTTTCAGTGAGCTTTAATTTCCCTCTTCCTCATGTTTGCTGTCATTGTTTATTTCCTGCTCCTGTTTATTTCCTGGCTTCAGTCACTTTGTTCCTGGAGTTTTGGAAGCGTTACCAGGCGGAGCTGGAGTATGAGTGGGACACTGTGGAATTCCTGGAGCAGGAAGAGCCTCCACGTCCAGAGTATGAAGCCAAGTGTATCTACGAGAGGAAAAATCCCGTCACTGGGGTAAATCCTGCACAGACATTTTTTACGACATCCAGTATTTCAAATTCATAAAACTTTGTTTCCTTGTATTGACACAGAGTATTTGATTGTTTTGTTTGTGACGTAGGTGAAAGAAAAAGTGCCTTATACCAAATGTGGACGATGCGTTCGAGTGTCAATCGGGATGAGCACAGTCTTATTCTGGGTAATGGAACATTATACATCTCTCCTCATCTAATACACATGTGGATATTACTCCTACAAGGCTACATTTTTTCCTCTTTTTGTTTGAATTTGTCTCGTCAGATTCTTTTGATCTTGGCGTCCATTATGGCCATCATAGTCTACCGCCTGGCAGCATTTTTCGCCTTCTCTGCAAAACTCAGAGCTCAAGATCTGAAGGAGCTTGAACCTTTAAAGGAGTACGTGACGCCTCAGATGGCCACCGCCGTCACAGCCTCGCTCATCAGCTTTGTCGTGATCATGATACTAAACATTCTGTATGAGCGCGTCGCCATCTGGATCACTGACTTTGGTGCGTTGAATTCTGCTGCTTCCATAGATTTGTGCGTAGATTTTCTTACATGTGGATTAACCTGAAACACCTTCTTGTGCACAAAAACAGAGCTGCCTCGAACAAAGACGGACTATGAGAACAGCTTGACACTGAAGATGTTCCTGTTTCAGTTTGTCAACTACTACTCCTCTTGTTTCTACATCGCCTTTGCCAAAGGGAAGGTGGTGGGTTATCCTGGGCAGCCTGTTTATCTCCTGGGAAAATACCGGAATGAGGAGGTACGAGTGGTCCACTTTGTGATGTCAGATTAATATCCTGTTCTTAACTTATCTCATGCTTTACATGTCTTGTTTTTCTGCAGTGTGATCCTGGTGGTTGTCTGATTGAATTAACCACACAGCTCTCAATCATAATGGGTGGAAAAGCGATCTGGAACAACATCCAAGAGGTCTTGCTACCGTAAGAAGTCACAATCAAGGATCCATTATCCAATCAATTCCACCCACTTTATTTACTTAGCACATTTTATAAACCAAACATTTCCAAAGTGCTACACAAACATCAATTAGAAACAAAACAATTATAATGCAAAACATTAACACCATGAAAATATGCTAAACGGAAGTAGTGGCTAAAAGCAATAAATATAATGAAAAAACAATAGAAATAAAAACTAATTGAAAAAATACAGGAGATCAAACAAAACATGCAGTGTTAAAAATTAGAGAACATTTATGGGTTTTAAAACAAGGCTTGAAACACTCCACTGTGAGGGGGTCAAATAAAAGATAGTGCACTCAAACACTGTTGCCAACAAAGAGCCCGGTAGCCTCCTCTGCGCCCAACCTTCAAAATAATAAAAATATATCTTATCGTCTCTAAACAATATGAATAAAAATGGGAAGAAACACTGTAAAACTGTCATTTTTTGGTCTAATAATGCAGAGAAACATCAACTCTTTTTCTCAAAAGAAGACACACTGAAAATGAGTTCGAAATTTAAAAAATAAACAGATTAACATTTTAAAAAAGCTGAGAGAGACAGAGATAATTATAAAAGCCAACTTCTGTTGGTAAAAAATATAGAAAATTAAAAACAGGATTTAAAAAAAAAATTCCCATATTAAGTCAAGACTTTATAATAAAAAGTCAAAATTATCAAGTTTTTATTTTTTCTTATCCAGAGATCTTGACTTCTTCTCATAGTTTCGACTTTTCTCTTTTTGGGACAGCCAATGACTACTTTCCTTGCTGAGGAGTCGGCAACACTGCACTCAAACACTTTGACTGACAACCTCCTAATAGTCAAGCTAAATCACTGCTGCTGTTCCTCTCTGCTTTCATTCCTCCACAGGTGGTTAAAGAATCTCATCTCCCGTTATTGCACACGTGTGGACCCAGAGAAGATGATTCCTCGCTGGGAGCAAGACTACCGGCTCCAAGCTATTTCCAAACTGGGACTCTTCTACGAGTATCTAGAGATGGGTGAGAAAGAAAACCATCCCCCAGTCTCTGTTTTTGGTCACCTTCACACCTTTAACCTGCATAAGCTGCTATTATGTTAAAGTCTGGTGTAATTATACGGTCAGGGTTTACTGCTCGTAGACTTGGGTATGTCTTGTGAACAAACAGGTTACACAACACACTCTGCTCTGACATGAAACACTTTAAGATGGCTAACAGCTGCATTTCTTACAGAGCTAGTTCACATACTCCAGTTATCTACCATCTCTGTCTGCATCATTTTTGAGGTACAGCTGGCAGGTGATTCTCTTATTTGAAGACAGACAGCAAGAATAATTTTAAAAACCTACAAGAACTTTTAAAGAAACGAGTTTGGTTGTTTCAGATGAAAAGATCATTTGTGAGTCACTTATCAGTATAGAAGTAGTTATAGCACATTAAACACAAACTTACTATCTTCGAATCAACCACTGTTGTAGCTTTACATGATTTACTGATGGTTTAGAAGGCCCTTAATTCAGCTGCTGTCTCTTTAAGGCTCCCTTCTCCTCTTCTTTTACCACTGTACGGATTTGAAGCCAAAATACCCCTGTCTTATTAACACCATGGTGCAGCTAGGGGTCTGAGTAGTGATGAGTATTTTTAAGATTTTAATGACACTAATGCCCTGATGGATTCTGCTCATCAACCTGATTTTTTTATCAATTCCCTCTGTGAATTTTCTGTGTTCAAAAAGTAGCTTCATAGGTTTTCTGTGTCAATTATATTTGATTTAGTTCCTAAGTAGATTAATGTGAAATTTGTCAATGGATGTCTTTGGACGTGAATGAATAAAAATAAGAAAAACAACGACAACAAAAAAACCCCACTTAGTATGCTGACACTTTTGAGTTTTAAGTGTTGTTTACAGAGAGTAAATGTAATATGTTTCCGTGATGAAAGGTAAAATTCTGATTTAAAACCAAAATCCTATTGATGTATGCTAAGCGCTAGCATATCAATGTTATGTCCCATGCACATTAGCATCAAGCTAGTTCAATGTTTTCTACATCACTTTTGGTACAAAGTAAGTAGACTACCCCCTCTTTAAGTTCCTGCTTGAGCCAAAGTAAAGAGACAGATATAACAGTTTTTATGAGTGTGCCAGTTAGATACCTTTCACTTAAGATGAAATAGTTTTGGGCTATTTTGAAACCAGATATTAAGCTTTAAAAAGAGTTGTGCAGAGTTTTTGACATTACATGTTTTCTTCTACATGCCTGTTACGTGTCACAGTTATCCAGTTTGGCTTCGTCACGCTCTTCGTGGCCTCCTTCCCTCTGGCTCCAGTCTTGGCTCTGGTCAACAATTTGTTTGAGATTCGAGTTGATGCTTGGAAAATTACAACCCAGTTTCGTCGCATCATGCCAGAGAAAGCCCAGGACATCGGGGCCTGGCAGCCAATCCTGCAGGGCGTCGCTATACTGGCTGTTGCAACAAATGTGAGCTACTCTTTACACTCTTTTAAACAAATTTAAACTCATTTAGCTTGATGCTTCCTGCTTTCATATGTTCGCTCCTCCTCCTGGTGTCTCAACAGGCCATGATCATCGCTTTCACATCAGACATGATTCCACGTTTGGTCTACTACTGGTCGTTCTCTGTGTATCCATACAGAGACAACAGGAATCACACCATGGAGGGATACATCGAAACCTCACTGTCTGTATTCCAGATCAGTGATTTCTCCAACTATAGCCGGCCCCTGAGTACGCCCTACAACATCACCACATGCAGGTACAGGGATTTATTCTATTTTCCACAGGAGACTTTTAAAGATACACAGTTTTCACAAATTTTGTTTAAGTTCTGAAACATTTACAAACTTTTCTCCAGGTATCGAGATTTCCGGTATCCACCCAGTCACCCTCAGGAGTACGAGTTCACTGTCTACTACTGGCATGTGATTGCTGCTAAAATGGCTTTTATAATTGTTGTAGAGGTGAGTGTAACACATCTAGAAATCCCCTGTTCACAAAAAAGTCAGAAGTATTCATGGAGCTGTTTTCTTCCCCTCACAGCACATCGTTTATCTCACCAAATTCATCCTGTCCTACATGATCCCTGACGTCCCGTACGCCGTCAAAGAGCAGATCAAACGAGAGAAATACCTGACCCAGGTGATCCTCCACGAGACCAACCTGAAGCTGGTGACCAAACGCTTGAAACCCGCCATAGATCAGACTATGAAGGAGGTAATGGACTCCAAGGAGAATCTAGAGCTCTCTTTGGATTTCTGAAATTAGATGAGGAGAAGAAGAGGAGGAGAGAGATGGAGTTGTTGTAAATCTGCCACTTAAAAAAAGAGAAACTCATGTGAGAAACTGTACATACATGATGAACCAGTGTTTGCACATTGAGGACAGAGCAACACCACAAGAGCTAGTGGCTCAACCCTGAAAGGAGGACGTGTTTTTTTACACTGTGGTGCAAAGAAAGGAGAAACCACTGTTGTCTCTGGACTCTTGAAAGCCTTAAGGAAAAGGGAACTGTGCATCCGTCCTGTATCACCACTTTTTGTCCTCAGTGAAACTTGGTAAGACAGTCTTCCTTTTTGAAGCCTGGTTTCAGTGTTAGAGGAAAACTGAGGCAGGGATGTCAAATATGCGAATTACACGACCAACAGTTTGCTCTTGGACAAATGGAAACAACAAATCAAAGCACTCCAAAATCAGAACGTCCTGGTGTTACTCCTCAACTCCCGATGGAATCCCTCATTTTTGTCACACACTGCAAAAGCTGAAATCTAAGCAAGTCATTACGTCTTATTTTTAGTAACATTTCTCTTATTTTTCTTGATTTGAGCCACATTCACCAGATAAGGTCATAAAAATGTCTTATTTTATTTTTTTAAAAGACAAAAATGAGGTGTAAATTGCTTGTAACAAGTCAAAAAAATCAGCCAATGGGATTTTTTTTGACTTGTTGCAAGCAATTTAAACCTTTTTGTCTCTTAAAAACTTGAAATAAGACATTTTTACGACCTGATCTGGTGAATGTGGCTCAAATCAAGAAAAATAAGACAATATTTACTACAAATAAGACATAATGACTTGCTTAGATTTCAGTTTTTACATTGCAGAGCTGGATCAGATGGACTACGTTGACTCTGTGTTGGTGAAATGTGCAGAATGTGTACACTTCACAGCTCCTTGTTGTTACTCCATATATTTAGCCAAACAGTCTCCCTGTTCTCTGGCTTCATAACATTTTAGTTTGGTCATAGCAGCACTGCACTCCTCTCCCTTTACACGGAGCTACACACCAGTGCCTAACAACTGCCTTCAGTAAATGCTGTTATGAAGAATCAGTATTATCACAGACACAATCGCAGCACTTTTCAATGCAAAGCTGTTAGAGCATAGATAGTGATTGCAATCCAGAGGGGGGTTTTGTTTAACTCTTCTTGCACTGTTACACTTGTAAAGACATGCCAGGAGTTTGATTACACGGTGCCAAAATAATTGCGCTGATGCCACGTTGAAAGTTTATGAGCTTCAAGACTGATTGGAAACTGAATGCTCCGTTAGCGTTGTGGTTCTGTGTAGACTTTATTTTTATGGAAAGCTGTAAATATGTCCCTGTGAAGTTGAAGATGTGAGTATTTTCTGAGTTTCTTCAGCATTTCTATACCACTGTACAGCGATTGAATCTCTCCCTGTGTTGATGCTGAATCTGAGATCAATACCTCTGCTGTTTTACTGACTGACTGTAACCTGTATGATGGTACCACAACTCCTGCATGTGTAAACAGGTTCATATAACAGCCATATCTGACTGTGCTTATCTCTTTTATATTCTTTGATTTATAAAAGTCTGTGAAACTATGTTGTGACTTATGTTTTCCTTTTGTAATTTGAAGCCATTATTTTTCTACAATTTATGCTTCACTTAATCTCTTGTGTGACCCAGATGCAGCTACAACAGAGGCTACACCACTATGTTAGATTTTCAAAAGCTCACAAAAAGACACCATATCATAAAAATAAAACTTTAAGTCTAAAGTACAGTATTATGTATCACAGTGGTGTTACTGCAGGGTGTTTTAGGTTGTTAAACAGAGATGCTGCTCAACCTCCTGCATGAGTCTTTGTTATGAACACAATCACTGTCTGTAATGTCAGTGAGGACAAGGAAACGTGACTTAACTGTGGAAATAACCAACCAGCTGAACCAGTTATTTTATTACATCAACAAGAAGACTCATCTTCAGAACTCCTTCAGAGATAACATTTGATCAGCTGACACAGTCGAAGTAAAGGCATCGTGGACGAGCTCAGTCTCTGAGCTTAGTTGCCAAAACAAGTCTGTCATGTCAGAGTATTTAGGGTTTTTTGAAACTTTTTCACTTTTCATATAGAATGGGCAAATATCTGAAAGGGGCTCTGAAGGTTCAGTTTTATCACAATAAATATCTAGTTGCTATTTTGGCAAAGTAACTGCAAGATAAGAAAAGATTCAATAACATCAAAAACAGTATATAGGGTAGGAAATATGGGGAAGGAGATGACACGGACACAGTGAAAAAAAGAGAATTTTTTTTTTCAAATAGATTGAATAAATAAAGCAAACTGCATTCAAGTTTAAAATTGAATATAATAAAATGCACTAACCAAATCAGCACGAACTAAATATCACAAAATAAGAAAAAAAATTGACCAACATATTTTAAAAAAATATTAAACAACTGATAAACATGCAACAAGGTAACTAAAATTGTGAACTGAAAAAACAAAATAAATGTAAGGCTTTGCTGAGTGTCTTTAGGTAAATGTACTCTGACTTTAAAAATAAAATGGTCAACAAAGAAAATATTAAAACAATTTCATTCGACATAAGTCCATGAGAAACTTAAAAATACACCATAAGCACATTAATTCCTTCTCACTGTATATCTGTCCATTTGATTGTCTGGAGATTTCAATTTTGACTGGAGGTGCAGATATAACTCATAGACAGTATAATCTTAATATTCTAAAAGTTAAATGTTAAACTCACATCTATTTCTACTCAGGCAGTTTTCAAACGCTTTGCTTACGTCACATGTATGCGACGCGGGGTCCGTTTCCTCTCACATGTTGGCCTCCTGTGTGTTTGATAGGACTACAACAATCTTCAGCACGTAGACACCTTCATAGACGGCTCTAGTTTTCTCCATACACTGAATAACCCCGCTAAAATGAGCTCTCAGATCACCTGTGTGGGCTGGGTGAGGAGAGGCGTTGCCAAGGAAACACCGGACAAGGTGAGAGAAGAAAGTGTAGCATGCTAACGTTAGCACAGGCTAACGGCTAACATGTCAACAGGACAGTTTAGTCACTTTAGTACAATCATTTTAAAAGGAGGAAAGCTGTTGTTTTGTTTCAAAAACTAACCTCAAACACGCTGACTGCTGTGTAACATACTGACATGTGATTTAACTGTAACAACAAGCTGGGCCGGCTGAGGATAAATAATGTACTGTTTGGAACAGAATAAACAGGAGAAATGAAACTCTGATAAATAAAGAAAAAACAGCAGAAGAAAGGATATCTACCTGTATTAACGATTAAAACCAAAGAACAGAACTCCCAGTTTGACTAAACAGGCCAAGAAAAGCAACATGGAAGGAGAAAGTTCACTTGTTTACTTAAGACTACATTACCCAAAGTCTCCAGAAATTAGAGAGGCAAAGCTTAGTGTTGTACTTAAGAACACACTATACAGAGTCTAGAGCTGAACAATATGGACAAAATATCATATCTCAATATTAATGCCACATATCTAGATATTGATACGATACATTATGACTCTGGGATTAGAGAAAACAAAGCATTTTTCAGAAAAATCAAAGCATCATAATATAATAGGATGTGTAAAGTGGGGTTAATTGTTTAGAGTTCACTGTCAGTCATCAACATTAACAGAAAGTCACCAATAATCATGTGACTGTCTGAGCTTTACATGCAGGGTGAGCTGGGAAAATCTACATCATTGAAATCTTTGATATTGGGATATTAATATCTTGAATTTTCATATCTTGATACAATAGCAATATATCTTTCAGCCCTAACCAAGACCAAGTCCATAAAAATCCATTTCAGAAACCATGACAAGGTTGAACAGTTAAAGAGCATTCTCTCTCATCTAGTTTCTAAAAATGTATTTGACAGGCAAGAACACAAAAATCGTTCAAAGTACAACATTCAAAATTCCCACATCTTAATAAATGTATTCAATTGAATTCTTGCATCAGCAACAACGAATATCCTCTTATTTATTCAAAGCCACTGATAAGCCCAGAATTACTTTGAATATCTGAACAATCAGATGTTTATGTATCAGGTGAATGAGACCTAAAGTAAGTGTTCAGAGGTTTTTCTGACTGAGTAGAAGTGCACTGCAGTCTAATAAAAGACTGAGACCTTTAAAATGTGATCTCAGGACCAGTCGACTACACTAGTTAAGACAATCAGAGCAAGAAGGTGTTTGTTTACATCTGACTGGATTTCCTGAAATCTCCACCTCCAAAAGCATTTCTTTTACAACTACAACAGTGATATTATACCACAAGTTTATGCACTGTACAAAGATTGTGATAAAAGATGAAAAAGTAGGGATGCATGATATATTGGTATGCATATCGATATTGGCTGAAATTGACTTAAAAATTATGTATCGTAGCAGATATCAGTGTGTTATTGGCCAATATAAATTGATTACTGGACCTAGGCACCATGACCCCGGTGTAAAGAAGAAATGCATAGTACAAGTGGAGAGTTGGCCAAATTGTCCCTGGTTGTAGGTGTATTTTTTAATTGACTCAAGGAGAGCATTAAGTAACTAAGTGTTTTTATTATTTTGCACAGAAAATATAACAAATGTGATTGGAGTATGTACCACCTTACCGTACGCTAATTTCAATACGGAAGAAAATTGTATTGTGCAGAAAAAATATTGGTATCAGTTGTCGGCTAAATAAGTTGTACGGTATCGGCCAAAAACCCAATATCGTTCATCCCAAGAAAAAGTTTGTAGACATACACAATACGAACTGTAATAAATGTAGTGTAAATGTGGAAAGCTTTGATATGGAATCAAATACAAGTATCATTGCCAGGATCAAGCTGATAACCTGATAATCTCTCTCTTCATGATAAAAAGTGTTTGAAATGTCTGTTTACTGTATCAGGGCCCAGTGTTGTAATCCGTGTTCAACTCACCTTCTCAAACGTCTAACTTACAGGTTGAGCTGAGCCAAGAGGAGCTACAGCGCATCATCACTGAAGCCAAAGAGGAGCTGGGGTATGAATGTAAAACTGACTCACTCATTACTGCAGCATGTGCCTTTAATTTATGACTTTGATTAGAAGAAACATCTCCACCCAGTCAGTGAGAGAGGAATAAAGAAGAACAAGTTTGCTCTTCAGCTGTGTTTACCATTTTACCATTCCTTTCCTTTTTGACTGTCATCTCTCCTAAATCAGGGAACTAGCTGTTGAAGATGATGAAGAAGAGGAAGATGAAGGGATTTCTTCAGATCCTAGTAGTAACATGACAGAAGCTGCTGAAGCCCCAAAGGATAATGATGGGGCAGAGAAGGAGGAGGATGATGAGCTGGCAGAGTATGGTCTGGATAAATATGATGAAGAGGACATAGGTAAAGGACGTTTATCTGGGGTTGGTGAATGTGGTTTCTTCTCTTCAGTGTGCACAGACTCACTCCTCCATGTGTTGGTTAACTATTTCTCTTTTAGCCACTGCTAATCTGGGTGACAGTCTGGCTGGTCTCACAGTGTTCAGCTGTAATGAGGAGGATCCTTACATCACCATCAAAGACACAGTGAGTGCCACATAAATCCTGTACAATCCAGTCATAGTTATACTGGAGCCTTCTAACAGTGACAAACATTTAACTCTCAAAATCAAGAAAAACCCTGCTACAGTTCTATCTTTAGGCCTTTGCACACTGTGTCCATTTTTTTCGTCCAAAGTTGCCACATGTAATAACTGACTCATGTAAATGTTTTCACACTGACGCCGAAACTTTCGTCTGTCAGTATTTTTCTTTTGGAACAGGTTTGATTTTTTTACACCTGTCCAGGTCGTTTCCAGGGTTGTTTGACTATTCATGGACACCGTAGGCTAATTGCAATGTTACATTTTCATATGTACTGATCCATTTTCTGTCATTTCTGGCTTTGTTAAGATGATAAATGAAGACTTGTGTATTCGTGTCAATTAATCAAACTTTATTAAATACAGTTGTGCCCAAAAGTTTACACCCCCACAGCAGAATTTCTGATTTTTTTGGCCTTTTTGCAGAAAATGTGAATGATAACACAAAAACTTTTTTATCAGTCATGGTTAGAGGTTGGGTGAAGACATTTATTAACAAACAACTGTGTTTACTCTTTTTAAATCATAATGACAACAGAAACTTCAAAAATGACCCTGTTAAGAAGTTTACACAACTCTGGTGGTTTTGTCCTGATAAATGCACAAAAGTGAACACAAATGTGTTTAAATGTCTACTAAAGGTAACCATCCTCACCTGTGATCTATTTGCTTGTAATCAGTGTGTGTTTAAAAAAATAAACAGGGTCATTTTTGAAGTTTCTGTTGTCATGATTTAAAAAGAGTAAACACAGTTGTTTGTTCAAAAATGTCTTCACCAACCTCTAACCATGAGTGACAGAAAGGTTTTTGTGTTATCATTCATATTTTTTGAAAAAAAGGCAAAAAAAAATCAGAAAATTTTGCTGGAGGGGGTGTAAACTTTTAGGCCCAACTGTAACGCCAAATCTCAACAAACAGTGGTCCAGTTGCTCCACTCATTTGTTTATCTCTTTAATGTGTGTTGCCAGTAAAGCTAGAAATGAGTCAAACTCATCCCCTCACATCCTGAAACACACTTAGAAAGGATGAGGATGATTCCTCAGCTTCTTCACCAGCAGCTGAAACTCTCTTCTCTCCTCTCTTGTTTTTGGGAGTAGATAGACCCAGTGAGCTCTTTTTCTTTTCTGGAGAAGTGAAAGAACCACAACATCTTTGTCACTGCTTAATGATGATTCCATTTCTCTTGTCTGTGAATTTTCACTTTTAACAGAAAAATAAACACAAAATGCATCAGAATGTAACAGACTCAGTGTGCAAAGGCCTTTATTGTGTATCTTTGATCCAAAACATGTCGTGTCATTGTGATCGTTTCCTCTCCTCTGTAGGACCAGTATGAGCGAGAGGACTTCCAAATCAAACCTGGAGATAATCTCATCCTGACAGGCAAAGCAGAGAAAGACTGCTGCAACTTGGAGATTCATGGTGATTCATTTTGTCAGGTTTTCTGATCCCGCACATTTCTCCCTCACCTATCCAAACACTTGCAAATCTGTTCACTATTGATCTTTTCCTTTCCAGTGTATAACTCTGAAGAGGAGTCTCTGTATGTTCACCATGATATCCTGCTGCCTGCTTACCCTCTGTGTGTGGAGTGGTTGAACTTTGACCCTAATCCTGAAGAAAGATCTTGTAAGAAAATCCAGTTTTGACTGAAAACCTCACATTTTAATTTGGCCTGATAGAAAGTTTTGATTTTATGTTTCTCTGACTTTGTCTCACTCTTCATGTCCCTGGCACAGCGAACTATGCTGCTGTGGGCAACATGACACCACAGATTGATGTGTGGGACCTGGATGTGGTGGATTGTTTAGAGCCTGTCTTCTCTTTGGGGAGCAAGAAAGCATCAAAGAAGAAGAAGAAGAGCAAGAAGGTAAAAGTTTGATCACATTAATCAGAAACCATAGCCCTTAATACGGTACAGCAGCAAGAAAACAAATGGGATGGAGGTAATAAAATAAGCAATTGTATAAACTAGAGGTGTAAAATCATCAGTAAGTACCACAGGAAATAAGTAGCAAAGGTAAAGCAATATTGACATTATTTACGTTGTGATTGTGACACTGAAGGGGTGTCAAGCTCTTTCTCAGTGTTTAAACAGATTCTCAGACAGATTGCTTAGTCCACAAATGGTTAAATATGGTAGATACATAGAGGAATATATCCATCAGGGTTCCTATACATCCTTAAAGTCTTAAATTCATGTATTTAAAACTAAGGCCTTAAAAGTCTTAAATTCATTAAAATGTTATATTCTGGTCTTATATTCTGTTTGCACTTTTACATACAGCTGTTAACCAGAGAGGATCACTTTATGTTCAATAAACAAAGAGAACGTAAACTTGAAAGAGTCTCATTAAGCGACATGCATGCTATGATTGGGTCAAAACACAGCAGGATCTCCCAAACATCAACAATATTTATGTGTTTTTAGTCTTAAATTTCATTCAAAGTGGATTAAAAAGGTCTTAAAAAGTCTTAAATTTGACTAAGTGAAACCTGCAGGTACCCTGTGTGAACAAACGTGGTTTTAAGGGAAGAGTCATAGAGCCATGTTTTCGTGAAGCATCAAGCTGAACTCCCCAAACTCCCTTTGACTCCTGGATAACACCAGGAGCATCACTTCGCTCGTTAGCTCGTCCACCTTGTTACCCAGGGACCTCACGTTACCATGGCGATAGTGAGAAGACATGGCTTCAAACTCTTTTCCAAACGTCTCCGTGGTCTCAGACTCACTCTCTTGTGTGTCTAGAGTTTCCATAAGTCTGCAGGGATAATAACTGTTGTGAAAGCTGTGCTTCAGCACCATCAGCTGATCCTGGCTGTAAACATTACAGGGCTGCCCTGTGACAGTGGTGTGAAAACTTTATTAATATGTTTGCATGGTGTTAAAAAGTCCAAAAACTTGCCCCAAAGGCTGGATAGAGAGTGTACAGCTTAGATGAGGTGCTAGCAAAAAGAATGGAGTGATAAAGACAAAACTTAAGTCATAAAGTAAAAAAAAAAGTTTGAAAACAGACAGGAGCAGCACTAACAGGTAGTCTGCATGGTTGGCACATAAGCTCTAATTTTACATTTGTAGTTTAGTTTATTGGTTTATATATACAGAGACAATGCACATTGATGAACATTCCTGTAAATATGCTGGTTTAGCCAAGTTGGCTCATATTCAACCGTAGTCTCTGGGGCAGGTGACATGAGCACTACATAATTCAAATGAATTTTTAAAAAAAACAGTACAAAAGCTCATTATAAAATTAATTGCAATACATTAAAAATATGCAATAAAAATCAAATACATTACATTTTCAGAAAAAGTGGTCACACTCTTGACCATCTCTCAACCACAGTTTTAAACACAAATTTATTTTTTTTTCTTTGAGTTTTTCTTTGATGTCAGATGTTGTGACCCATTCTCCCTGGTTTGGTTGTTGTCAGGGGGCAGCAGCAGCAGAGCCTGTAGAGGGCCACACAGATGCAGTGTTGGATCTGTCCTGGAACAAGCTGGTCAGGTCAGTACTCTCAGATGTCCATCAGTTACTTTCTACCTTATATTCACTCTCAGTACAATCACACTAGGTTACATTTGTGCTGTACCTCAAGTGAAGAAAAGAAGATCTGATGTAGAACCTTTCACTGTTTTTTCTCAGGAATGTGTTGGCCAGTGGATCAGCAGATGACACAGTTATTTTATGGGATCTTACTCAAGGCAAGCCGGCTACAACTCTGCGCAGACAAACAGACAAGGTACTTATCGAGAGAAGGATTCTTGATATGATCCAAATCCTACAAAGGTTTGTTATTTTGCTTCAGCTCTTTAAAAGACTTTATTTTTGCATCTTAGGTTCAGACGTTAGCATTCCATCCATTTGAGGCCCAAACTCTTCTCTCTGGATCTTATGACAAGTAGGTTTACTTTGGTATGTTCTTGCTTAACAAACTGGGATCAAACATGTTTTAGACTAATACTTAATCCCCACTCAGGACAACAGTCCTGTACGACTGCCGCAGTCCAGACAACAGCTACAGAACCTGGAGGTTCAGTGGTCAAGTGGAGCGTTTGGTGTGGAACCACTTTTCTCCGTGCCACTTCCTGGTGGGTGATCACATGATCTTGTTTAAACATATAAACAGATATGAATAGTTTCTATGGAAGTCCTTGAAGGCTGTGGTTTTCTGTAATACATTTTCTTTAGATAATGAGTCGAATTTCAGTCGTTTTATCTTTCACATATTAACAGGGATCATGTCAGAAAATGCATCACAGACAAGGCCCTGCAACATTTGGTTGACATGGGCAACAGAGTTTTCAGCCTGGATGGTGAAACTGCCATTGAATAATTGAAGGATGAGTGGCATAAAAATGTATCCTATTATCTCCAGAAAAAAAAGCTTTGTTTTCTCCAGATAACACATAAGGATTTGTTGAGATCTCTAGAAAACAACTGAAATTAACTGTAAATTTTGAGAAAATTGTAATTTTATTGTAGAAAAATCATGACCTTTAAGGTTTACCCTAGTTTGTAGTTATACTTTCAGACTGGAGGTTTAAGTTTGACAGCATTTTGATGGGATTTATTCATTAATTTATTCATTTATTTCTGTAACATTTGATTGGTGTTCCCCTTGTCTCCAAACAACTGTCTGTATTTCCACAGCATTATGGGAAATGTAGTCTTACTAGTATAATCTGTGTTATGTGTAATAATAGTCAGTAAATTTGTAATATAATCCATCTAAAGCTCAAATTGAATCATTCCAGAGCTCATCTGAGGCTTCAACACCTCAAAAGATATTGATCAACACTGAGAATTGAGTTAATTTCTGTATTTTACATCAAGCCTTTGTATTTTTCTTTCATCTCTAATCCAAAGTGTTTTTGTGGTTCAGGCCAGCACCGAGGATGGGTTTGTTTACTGTCTGGACGCACGCTCTGATAAACCTGTTTTCACTCTGAGGGCTCATGATGAGGAAGTTTCAGGTGGGTAAAAGAACAGAAAAACACATCCTCCCACCATGTACCTACAGAGGGTTTAAAAAAGGGGAGGGTCTTCATTCTAACTTCACTGCAAAAAAAAAAAAAAAAAAATCTGATTGTCAGTTTTGCTACCTTCCTATTTACCACAAAGGACTCTGTAATAGCAGAGTTCTGTCAAGTCTTGGAAAACCCTGAAATGAATGACTTGTTTTCCAGTTGTGGAAAAAGTATGAACAATGAGGACAAAAAATTGGTTAACACTTTACTTTACAGGTCTGCAGATTTCATCGTAGTAAGGTAACGATTAGAAAAACGCAATTTTTGTCTCTAATTACTCCCAATTTTTTTGACATTCAGGGGAAAACGGGCACAGACCTTATTTTAAATGGTGTACAATTTTAATTACAAGCAGGTCACAATTGGTAATTAAATGTTTTTTTACAATTTCGTTGAAATGTCCCCCTATATTTTAAAGACAAGTTGGTGATAATTAGCAAATGATTTATTTTAGATTTAATCACAATTTGCAACAAAAAATATGGAGATTTATCCCAACATTGAAGTGATACATACCTACTACTTTCTTGAATACATTTTGAGTAATGTGAAGTTAGCGCCATAGATTCCTGTGACGATAGTTACTTTGGAAATATTAACTAAATAAATGTATTCACTTTTCCATTAAGTAAGTGATAATTAGCTATTCACTTTCTGCATTTTTACCAAGCTCTCTAGTCTCATGTTTGTTGTTATGTATAACTGAGATCACATGTAAAGTAGATGAATGATACATCTTTAAAATTAGGCCTATAATGTTTTACAATGATATTTGGACATTACTACAAAGAAGTTACATGCTAATTTTTTCCCAATTGTCAAGGATTTCTGAAGTTATTTCAGTGAATTCAAAACCAAAGTTTGTCTTATTATGATGTAACTATATTGAAATGTATGTACTATTAAGTTTAAGTGATACCAAAAATGATCAAATATCATGGAAACAGTTAAGTTACCCTGAAATATCCTGAATTATTTATCCTCCTCCTGCCTTATGAGCAAAAGCAAATGGTTTAAGTTGATGATCTTCAGGGCAACATGAAGAGAAAGTTGAGTTAGGAATTGCCCAATTGAACATTGTAACTCCAGTTTGTCATGCTGATGAAGTTTTACAATGTAATCTTTGGGTGTAATTGCATTATTCTATGATACATTTTTCACAGAGAAATTATAGCTATAGACCACAGATCAAATGTCTGGGTAATAAACAGAAACAATCTGGGTAAATGTAAGTTACAACTGCAGAAAAGAACACATCCAAAGAATAAGGGGGGCAGGAGAAACTGTTATGGTGTGATAACTTGTCTCTATAGCAACTGAAAATGTCCTGGAAAATATTTTCAAGGAAAACGTTGGAACCCTGGAAAGGTTTTACTGACTTTTAAATCTGACATCTTACTTTCTACTGTTGCTGCAGGTTTGGACCTCAGCAGTCAGGTGAAAGGATGCCTGGTCACCGCATCAGCCGACAAACACGTGAAGATTTGGGACATTTTGGGCAACAAACCCAACCTGGTTCACTCACGAGATATGAAAATGGTGAGAAAATACATTTACAGACACAAGAGCTTTGATTTTTTTTTTCCACACACTTTGGACGAATTCTGATGAATCACAGTCTTGAAGTAAGTGCTTGTAAAAGTCGTCATACAAACATCTGTGTGTGTGTGAACAGGGTGTGTTGTTCTGTGCCTCGTGTTGCCCTGACCTGCCTTTCGTCTACGCCTTTGGGGGACAGAGGGACGGTCTGAGAGTGTGGGACATAAGTGATGTTGCAGCAGGTATGATATAGTTATAGTTCACACTTTTCTCCTTTCTTTAATCCCCGAAAAAAGTTCAACAGATCACATGCTGTTCTCTAAAACCCAGTCCTGATCTTCATCCATGAGGTTGATATTTGAAGTATAAACTCACGTGTGGTTATGATGGTTTGTGTCCAGTTGCTGAGGTGTTTGGCAGTCGAGAGCGTCTGGTGGTGAACACAGGACCACAGGCGTCGAGTTCAGCAGCCACAGCAGAGATGGAGACGTCTTAGTGACACTCCTGAAGCATCAACAGACTCTGAATATGAGTAAACTCAGAATCCCAGAATACAGTCGAGCTGGTCCGTTTACTGGTGCCTTCATCATGTTGTTCGTGGGAAAACTATTGAACGGATCAAAGACTGCTGCTCTGGGGGATTTGGAAAGGACTTCAGAGGAAAAACTGGGACTCAAACACCAGAGGAGCTGGTTCAGGTGGTTACTCTGCAGATTAAACACAGATGTCTTATTGACATTTTTGAAACTTGAAAAATCGTTTCTTGCATCCAATTAAGAAAATTCAAACAGGAATTTATTTTTGATTTTGTCGGTGGAAGCAGACAGATTCAAACTCTAAAAGTATTTGGTTATTTTGAGGTCTTTCATTTGGTTTTTCTTTTCTTTTTCTGTTTTATCTACTTACTTTCATGAGAGCTTTGGATTTTTTTGAATCCTTTCTGAGGATCTCAATGTATTTATCTTGTTATCTTAAGGTAACATCTCTGTTTCTCCTTTGGTGGAAAGTTAATTTATGTGGCTTTCTCATTTTGTTTCAGTTCATTTACACATTCACCCTCTTATATGATCGTATTGTACTTTTGCAGATCTGCAAAAGTAAATTACAATGCTATGATATAAATCAGAATAAAAAATAATTTACATTGGCTTGTTAGTATTTTGAAAACAGAAGAAATATAATTATTTGACGCCTGATACATACTTTGTCTTGGTAATAAAAAATATTGCAATGAAATATTTGAAGACGTATTGTCACATTTACCCAGAGTGACTTTAATGTGACTTCATTAAATACATAAAATCTTTTGATGATCTGTATGTGTACTGTTTCAGTGACTCGAAAACTTACGATTGAAATACACTGTCTGGCCAAAAAAAACGCCTCCTGGATTTAACTGAGCAAATAGGTAGAAGCCTCCTATTGGACAATTACTGCATGTGTGATTATCTTTCAGCTGGTGAAAAGTTATTTAACCTCAGCTGATGGAATATGTAACTTCTCATTTCTTCAACAACCATGGAGGCAGACACATCCTGTGGTGGTGAAAAAGATGTTAGTCTGTTTAAGAAGAATCAAATCATTGACATCAAGAGGAGAAAACATCTAAGGAGATTGATGCAGAAACAACTAAAATTGAGTTAAAAACTGTCCATTTTTAAAAAGTAGAAGAAAGGGGGGAAACTATGGTCTTGGGCACATCAGGGTAAGAAGAGAAGCAGGTGAAGTGATGTACCCATCATGCCTAGTGCCTACTGTATGAGCCTGTGGGGGCAGTGTTATGATCTGGGGTTCCTGCAGTTGTTCAGGTCCAGGTTCAGCAACATTATGTTCCCAAAGAATGAGGTCAGCTGTTTACCTGAATATACTGAATGAGCAGGTTATTCCAGCAATGGATTTTAGCATATTCCAAGATGACAATGCCAGGATTCATGGGGCTCAAACAGTGTACGAGTGGTTCAGGGAGCATGAGACATCTTTTTCACACATGGATTGGCCTCCACAGAGTCCAGACCTTAACCTCATCGAGAATCTTTGGGATGTTCTTGAGAAGACTTTGTGCTGTGGTCAGACTCTACCATCATCAATACAAGATCTTGGTGAAAAATTAATGAAACACTGGATGGAAATAAATCTTGTGACATTGCAGAAGCTTATGGAAATGATGCCACAGTGAATGGGTGCTGTAATCAAAGCTAAAACTGGTCCAGGAAAAATATTAGAGTGTGTGACCTATTTTGGCTGTGACGTTTTTTTGCCAGGCAGTGTATTTTTGGTCATACAGCTCCAAAAAAAATTAAGAGATCACAGCAAATTTTTAGAAATCAGCATCTCTACATATATGACAGTCATTCCATTGCAGTGTCTGTTGAATTCCAACACAAGCTCACCTTTTTCTACCTAATAAGGTACCAAGACGCATGAGAGATGTTATTGCAAATCTGGGTTATTCTACCAAATACTAATTTCTGAACACTTCCTAAATTAAAACATTAGTAATTGTCGTGGAATTTTCCTAATTCCTTATTATTCTACACAATTATTCCCTTAATTTCCTCTGTATGTCTCAAACATAGTCACAGCTCTGTATTTGGCCTTAGATACACACATTCCTGTATTCTTCCAAAGTGAGGACTGTTTCTCTTGTATCAGGATGAGAGGGACATCCTAAGCTGAACTCATTGGTCTCCTAAATAGACATAACAAACTTCAGAAATGATAAATACTGAATACACAGAGAGGTCTGGGAGAATTGACTCTGCACTACACTGCGCATCCAAGTGTTCTGTCTGTCACTTCTCCTTGATCAAGCTACATAAACCTTTTCAACTTAAGTCATCTGAGTCTGCTGAGTTTTCTTCGTCAAGTGGTCAAGCTTCCAGAAAATTCCTCAACTGTAATGGGTTTGTTTGTTCAAAATCGAAAATGAACATGTTTTTCCTTCCTTTTTTCTTTTTGCATTATTTAAAGTCTGAAAACAGTCAGCTTTTATTTTTTGGTATTTTGACCATTTTTAGTTTTTGTCCAATAAATGCTCTTAATGTCAATATTCAGATTTTGGGAATGATGCTATCAATTGTTTATATGATAAAAAAAAGATGTTCACTTTACTCAAACAAACACCTATGAATAGCAAAATCAGAGAAAGGGAAAAATTTGCAGTGGTGTCTTAATTTTTTCCAGAGCTGTAGCTTCCATTGAAAAGTGGAACAAAAGGCAGTCTCAGTCTGTGGGGAACACGGAGCAATAATTTTGATGCACACTCGACGATAACAGGGTTGAGCATGGCGTCAGGTCATCTGTGCAAGCTGCACTGTTTATTAACGAGACTTAACAACGGAAACTGTCTTTTACGGGCTCAAAGTAAGTTATAAATCCACAAACTAAAGATAAAAGTGGAGGGAACGCGTTTGTCTCCTGTTTAACCTGAATCTGTAGCTGTGTGGGAGCTAAATGCTAACAGGCTAACCTTGAGAGTACAGAAGAATTACCTCCAAAGAGAAACTGACAAACCAGTTTTTACAGTTTAATGTTTTACCTGCATGAATGACATGACTCCTAATGATGAATTATAGCTTATTTGTTAGTTTGTAGCCTCATGGTGTTTCTGTCGGTGACCTGTGAAACATAACTGTCATATATTGTTCTGTTTCCCTGTAGCATGTTTGATGTCAAGGCGACTGAAGTCCAGCATCACAGGCCCTTTACTGGACAGGAACAGGTATGTGGAGAGGGGAGTGTTTCAAAACCACAGTCTAGGTTTAAAATGCTTGTTTAAGAAATAATAACTGTAATTTTGTGAGTGTGGAGTGCTGGGTTGGTCTTTTCAAGAGCAACATATTATAAAAATGTTTGATTGGTTGAGTTCCAAGAGCATGGAAGAAATCACAATAATACATTTATTTATGGAGCACCTTAAAGAAATAGTTCACAAAGTGCTGTACAGCAAAGGTCCACAATAAAAGAAATAAGGAAACAACATTGAAATGAACAATATATAACAAACAATCCTACAGACCAAACAGAAGGAGAAAAGAACCCAGACAGTACAAGACCCTATGACAATGAGACCATGAGGAATAGAGGTAAGAAGGAGTAAAAAAGCAAACAGAAGCTGTAGAAAAGATAAAAACATTTGTGAAATATAACAGTGAATAAATAAATGAACAGAGAGGATAATAACAGCCTAAAGTTAGAATGGAAATGATAACTTCAATGCTCAACTCATCAAAAATAAATAAATAAGGACAATAATAAGATAAAAAGACAGAAACAAGAATAAGAAGACAATCAGGCTGTTAAATTAAAGAATATTATGTATAGAGAGAGACCTTTGTTTTTCAGGACAGAAATTAATACTGTATATTTGATGTCTAGGAGGCCGATAACAGATACCATAAGCTAATATTTATTTGCGGTCAAAGGGAAAATACTGGAGTCACAATTTTGAATAATACAGACTTCAATATATAATATAATTTTGTTTAAATGACTTTAGGTGCTATGGCTCTGTGTGTAACCTAGCAGATGGTGCTGTGGGTGGAACAAAATTTGAGATAGTAGTGACTGCAGACAGAGAGGAGCAGCTGTGTGGAAGCCAAAATAACCTAGTTTAAAGTTGATTTCATATCGGCCTACTATTGATATAAAAAACAAAAAAGGACACCGATGTGCGTCTAAATGTCAATATTGGCGCTGATTGTTGGCCCAGTTAGTCTATACCTAATTATGCAGGGTTCTCACACATCCTTAAACAGTCTTAAATTCATTAAAATGTTATATTCTGGTCTTAAATAAATTCAGAGAGGTCTAAGAAAAGGTCTTAAATTTGTCAGAGCATGATTAGTTTATGTTTTATTGTTTTTCTTTCTTTCACTGGACTTTTCAAGAAGGTGATGTAGAGTGGATACTGTCTTACAAGCTGCTGATCTAAATTGTTATCTGCATCCCAGCCAGCCAGTCTGTGACTGTGGGTCACTGTTTTCACTTTTAAATACAGCTGTTAACCAGAGAGGATCACTTTCTGTTCAATAAACAGACAAAAAGTCAACTTGGATGAGTTTCATTGAGTGACACACATGCTATGATTTGGTTGTAATACAGCAGGATCAAACAACCATCAACTATAGTCATAGTGTTTTGGTCCTAGATTTCATTCACAGTGGCATTAAAAAGGTCTTAAAAAGTCTTAAATTTGACTTAATGAAACCTGCAGGTACCCTGTTATGAATTTTAATTTAATTCATTTAATTTTAATGTAATTTTATGTTTTTTATTGACCAAATAATTTCAAAAAATTGTGTAAATATGCACTGAGTACATGTTGTGTGTTGTTGTTGGTAGTTCAAAAGTCTCCTAAGATAAAAGTTAAAAAATACTCTAGTTGTCTTGAATTACATGGAGGTGACTGAGATTTCATGTTTATATTGTTAATAGCAATCTATTTCAATTCTACTTTCTCTGATCTAGTAACGTGGAAATTGGCGTGACTTCAGATGGGAAAACCATAGTGTGCCACCATCCAACTGTGGACATTCCCTATGAGCTTACCCAGGTAAGAGAGATGTTTCCAATGTCTGGGTGTCAATGTGACATTTCTCTGGTGTCAGAATCTATTTTGATGATTGTGTTGTGATTGGTCTTTTCTACATTAGAGAGAAAACCACAGGCTCTTTTTCTTTTTTTTCTTTTTTTTAAGCATGTTCTGCAGAGCCCATGACCACTACTACAACAGGCATTTTATTCAACTTTTTTATGTTGAAGCAATAAAAAAACATCCTAATCATGATCACACTACTCCCAAGGATATACATCAGTGTAAAGTTGTTGCAGGATTGCTGTATTGTTTTTATTAGTCTGAGTTATTGTGACATCTGTTAAATGTTTCAGCCCATAGAGCACCCAGACGCCCTGACAAACCAAGCTGAGACCCACGAGCAGGTTCTGAAGGCTCACCTCAGTATGGAGGTGCTGAAGGACAAAAAGGGTCCCACTATAGAGGAACTGAGCAAGATGTTTTACACCACCAAACACCGCTGGTATCCAGTGGGACAGTAAGTACACACCTAACAAAACTTAACTTCTAAATCTGAAATGATAATAGCAACTTTTCTTAGAAAGGAAATCTTTCTGCTCTTTAAGAGAATGGTCAAATTGAATTTCCCTCTCATTTTTTCACAGATACCACACAAGACGCAGGAAAAGGGATCCCCCAAAAGACAGATAATTCATATCAAAAAATTATATCTGATTTATGTTTGTGTCACTGTTATTATAATGTTAAATAAACTGTAATGTGTTCAATTGGGTGTGATGAGTTTTGTTGTTTATTAGGTTATTTGACATTTCTGTTTAGAGTTACTTCATATTATTTATAAGGCCTTCATAAATTTTGTTTTCAAGAAGTTTGTGCTGCAGAAATGATATGTGCATTTGAGAGAGAGAGAGAGGAGCAATGGCTTAGTATTAAATATCATCCATAGTATTAGATAGTAACTCCACATAGAAAGGTTTCAGACAATTTCACTACTGTCCATGTCTGAGATTGTTCATTTGGATTAGAATTTACAGTTGCACCTTTTTTTCTTTTTCTTTCACTTTTTTGGTTTGAAGTACTTTGTAAACCAATGTTTTTGAGGGTGCTCTACGGATACATTTGTTTTCATTTTTTCTCCCTTGACCATCTTGAGCAGGGATGTCCAAACTAAGGCCCAGGGGCCAATTGTGGCCTGTCGTCTCTTTTCATTCGGCCGCCAGCTTTCATTCTAATATGTATTAATTTTGTAACTTAAATTAATCATGTTCTAATTGTGTACATTTACAGTTTCTTTTTCAAACCCTAAATGTATCTGGTAACATCTCTCAAAAATTTGGACTCTCAGGCCACATGAGAGGACAAAAGACTCAAATATAGTTATGAAATGGTGAAGAAAAGACAGAAGCTGATGCATAACATGGTTCAGAATGTAGGATCAGAGATATTTGGGGTTGAAAATGTTCTCACAACTGTCTTATAAACAAATGTGATACTCCAGATCCTGAACCTGCCATAAAAAACAACATATTTTTCCAAGGTTTGGTTTTATCTCATAAGTCTGTAGTAATAACACTGGCATGTTTGACTAAACTTGGAGACAGTTTTTTTGTTTGGTTGTTTGATTGTTTTTGTTTTTTTTACAGAAACTACCCAAACAAAATAGTTTTCATATTGAGCACTCATTTGTTACTTTCACTGTTAATGAACATGTCCGTAAGAGCCGTTAACCCCTGGTCATTTTCACAGTTTCCATTAGGCCCTTTGAGATAAAAGTTTGCACACCCCTGGGGCCTGTTGCACAAAACTAGGATAAGGGATTAAGCCAGGATATCTTGGTTATCCTGGCTCAACTTATCCTTGATCCGGTTGCACAAAACTAGGATAGTGGGAAGTGGGATATGTTATGACCTATGTTACCATGGAGATTTATCCTGAGGAGCTAGCCTGCTCCAGACCAGGCTAAGTTCCAGGATCTATTTAATCTCATCCCTCATCTCAGTCAGTATCCACTACAAATCTAAGCCAGTAGTTACTTCAATGTCCACTACACAATGTTTTCACATTCTACTGGACCCACTGTCATCATCTAAACATTTATGATCAATAATTTATTTACTTTATTCACTTTATAAATAAATAAGTAAAAATACACAGTGAAGTGTAACTTGATGTTCCTTTATTAAATAAGGATAAATCAAAGCAGGTAAACCAACCGCCTTCAAAACTGAACTCACAAAGTGAAACTACAAGACAGAAAGCACAAATTTAAAGCATATTAAAGAATATAAGAATAATTACACATTCAAATGTCTGTGTATAATACATCCACGTCTTCACATTGAAATAAATGCAGGACAAATCCACACACAAATGAACAGACAAATAAATAATGCTGGATCCTCCCTGCTTACACACAGTAAACAACAAACATCATGAGAGGCCAAATCAATTTAAATTGGATAAAATAAATAACTTCCTTTGGGGATGAAGGCCAAATTTAACTGAAATTAACAGCACCTGTCTCTGCTGCTGCACAACATATCTGACTAAATTCAAAAGATGCTTGGTAAGTAAAATAATGTAACACGTACTGGCCCCTGACCATTGACCACTGTGGTCATCAGGGAGGAGACAGGATTGTCTCAGTCCATGTGTGATGGTGCTCTGGGGGTCCTCCCCTTCTTCAGGTCCACCACACTGAGTAGGACAGCACAGGCCACAGTGATGTGATGTCACGGTGATGTCATATGCCCTCACAGGGCTGACCCCTAAGTTTTGAAGATGGTGAAAGTGTGCCTTCGGGGGTCAAAGGTCATTTCACCCTTGGCCCTTGTCCTGGCCTGATTGTAGGTCTGCTGTGATTCCTGGGGTCTGTGAAGGATGTCAGGAGAAAAGACTGGCAGGTTTACATCTGCAAGTATAAGAGGAAGACTATTAAAATCAGTTCACATCACAAACAGTGCACAGAGTTCATCAATATCAAAAAGTCATGTTTACCTGAACATTAAGGTAAAAGTATTAAAAGGATTTTCTTTACAAAAAATCCTTCAGGGGCACATGAGGGGGATTTTATCTATCTATCTATTTTTATCTATCTATTTTTATCTATCTATTTATCTATCTATCCATCTAAATATATATATATATATATATATATATATATATATATATATATATATATATATATATATAAAACGTGTCTGTGTGTTTCTGTGTGTCTGTGTGAGTGTGCGCGCGCATGTGTATGTGTGTGAGTGTGCGCGCGCATGTGTATGTGTGTGTGCGTGGCGCTTATTAAACAGCATTAGGAGCAAAGATACGATTTTACAGTCTGATGAAGCAGCGTATTTCACTCATATCTGTTGTCAGTTCCACTCAAAATTTAAACTCATTCACAATCAGAGAAACAACTCAGTTTTCGGAGACGTTAAATTATTATTACTTTCTTAAATTATTATTGTGAAATTTCGGAGAACCGAGTGCGTCTTTGCGCACTACTTACGCATTGGGCGGTGCTTTTCCACGCTTTCTGTCGCTGATTCATAGCTGTGGTGGTGTTGTCTTTCTTCTGTAATCGGTCCTTTTCCTCCTCATAAGCCTCCATGAGGATTTCTGCCCCTGACGCCGCTCTCGTTGCCATGGTGAATCGGTGAATCTGTGATCGACGGCGGGGTCTATTTAACAAATCCGGTGTACGCACTGATCCAGGATTGGTTTCACCTGGCTTGATGAATCCGTGTCCGTTCATCCTGGCTTAGTCTTTGTGCAACCGACTGAGCCTGGGTGCTCCTGTTTTGGATTCATTGAACCAGGCTCAAGCATTCATCCTGGATATCTTAATCCTACTTTTGTGCAACGGACCCCTGGTCTTAAACATATTTTCTTCCGTCTCCTGCTCAAACCGGAAAAGCGCGTTGGTGTCCCCGCCCCGTCAGCGCACTCAGTCCGACCTGAAGAAGGCGAGTCCTCGGCTAAAAATATAAGAGCTAACACAAGATGGCCGGTTTGCCTCGTAGGATTATTAAGGTACACTTTACACCAGACATTGAACTAACAAATTAATAACCTCACGTTTAATTTTCTGTGGCTTTTAAGCTGAAATAATAACGCTCTGTTACTTCGTGAAACGTGCAGCCTCATGTTAGCGCGGCTAACACAATTAGCACTTCCAAGCTCGCTGCTTCGTTATTGTTTTTACATTCGTTGTCTCCGTCCGCCGTTATAAACCCAAAAACATAATCATTACCACACGTAAATAGCAGCCTCTTTATTAGTATGGTGCATATACTGGGATAAATGAACAAATGATGAATTTTCCCTCTTTTACGATATGAATGGAGTCGCTGAGTAAGCTAAGCTAGCAGCTGTGGTTTTAGTGGACGGTAACAACACATGTCTGACACTGTAGTCAGGCGTTCTCAGTGTCTTGAGGAATTAATTTATTGCTTAAAAGTCATCAAACGAGAGTAATGATGTGTTTAGTGTAGAAACTATGTAAGTATGAGGCAGGAATAAAAGGCCTGTTGCGCTGCGGTCTCTCCTCAACCTCAGGCCCGGGAGTGAGCGCGAGCTGCTCCTTCCGCCACATCCAGCAGCTTTTCTCTCCGAGCCGGTTTGACTGCACGGACATGCTGTCATTTTGACATCTGTACTTTGTTTTTACGACGATACTAGGGGTTTACACATCACTAAACCCTTTCTGTGTGAAGCTGTTGACTTCAAACGTTCCCCTGCACCTGCTTAACTAAGTGATATATGAAAACTAACCTCAACTTCCTCGTTTAGATTTCCGTTTCGATTCATCTCCTGAGATAAAAACTCTTTCTACAGCTGAATTTTGCAGGTGTTTTCTGTTCAAACCAGGGGGGTTGTCCTCACTTATTCACTTACTAGATACAGTACAGGCCAAAAGTTTGGACACACTTCCTCATTCAATGCGTATTCTAAATATATTCATGACTATTTACATTGTAGATTCTCACTGAAGGCATCAGAACTATGAATGAACACGTGGAGTTATGTACTTAACAAAAAAAGGTGAAATAACTGAAAACATGTTTTATATTCTAGTTTCTTCACCCTTTACTCTGATTACTGCTTTGTTTACTTTTGGCATTTTTCAAGAGGTCGTCACCTGAAATGGTTTTCACTTCACAGCTGTGTCTTATCTGGGTTAATTAGTGGAATTTCTGCCTTTATCAATGGGGTTGGGACCATCAGTTGTGTTGTGCAGAAGTCAGGTTAATACACAGCCAACAGCCCTATTGGACAACTGTTAAAATTCATATTATGGCAAGAACCAATCAGCTAACTAAAGAAAAACAAGTGGCCATCATTACTTAAAGAAATGAAGTCAGTCAGTCCGGTAAATAGTCATAAAAATAAAGAAAATTCAAATTAAATGAGAAGGTGTGTCCAAACTTTTGGCCTGTACTGTATCTTCCATAGTGTAACAAAACCTGAGAGCTTCAGTGAAAGTCTGCATAGTAAAAAAAGAACTTATAAATATGTCGACAAGCTACAACAGCAACAAGATGAGGGTTAGGGACTCAGAAATCAGGGGGTAACATTTCCCTTTCAGTTTATCTACTGCTTTTCATGTTTTTCACCAAACCTGCTACCTGCTAGACCAAGAAACTAAATCATAAGGCTTTCTTTTTTTAAAGCTCTTATTGGCTCCAATAAACAAATAAGTGTAGCTGCTATCTAACCTTCATTTCATCTACTGCATCAGAATTAGGGAATACTATTATCAATTCCACTTTTCAGTCCACGTCTTCATCAAAATTTCATATGTCAATATTAATGCCAGATATCTAGATATTGATACATTACAATATGACTCTGGGATCAGAGAAAACTAAGCATTTTCCAGAAAAATAAAAGTATCATAATATAACAGGAGTAGAGCTCACTGTCAGTCATCAACATTAACAGAAAGTCACCATTAATCATGTGACTGTCTGAGCTTTACATGCAGGGTGAGCTGGGGAAATCTACATCATTGATATCTTCAATATTTGGATATTAATATGTTGTATTTTTGTATCTTCATACCGATACGATAACGATATATCTTTCAGCCCCAGTTTTAAGTAAGTTAATATGAAAATCACTGGATCCTAGATCTCTGATTTGTCAGTTGTACAACCTCAACAGTTGTTGTTTAAAAAAAGAGGAGCAGATCTGCTTTCTCTGGAAGGATCCTTGATCTTCCAGGGCCAATAGTATCTTCAGCCAAGGAAAAGAATTGACAAGAGAATCATTAAGCGAAAAGGCTAACGATATTGATAGATTGAACCGTTTCTTATAGATTCGTAGCAGGAATCAGTTCTCCACACCCATCCTTAATCAGAATTGTGTTGCAGAATAGTTACCATACCGAGGCTGTCACTAAACAGGTCAAACCAGTGTAAGAGCAAAGCATTGTTGTTGTTTGACCAACCCCCTATGATGAAGTTATTGGAGTATTTCTTTTGAGTAGGGATGCACTGATAATCATACCAGTTTTGGCACGTGTAAAAGTACACCTATTACCATGACATCAGATACCAGTGTGAGCAAGTTGACTTGTCATTCGGGCCCAGGTGAAGAACTGTTGTCTGTTAAAATGTCAGCAACATGTGCAGGTGCATCATGGTCTTTATTTTATTTGTTAAAATGAGAGAGTGAGGAAATAAAGTACATTTTCAAAGTCCCATTAGAACTACAGTGATGTTGTTAAATCTGGGATCTGTACTCAAATGTAAGTACTTGTGCTTGGTTTGACATAGTGGTATCAGTGCATCCCCACTTTTGAGAGCTGCAGATGTTTCAGTACTTGCATAGTGAACAATATTTTGAATTCATTCTTTACCGTCTTTCTGAATTTGAAGAATAACAGCTTGAGTTAACCTTAAACCGCAGGAAACAAACCAGGGCTGGGAAATGAACCCCTAACTAGATTACAGCTCAAAATGACCTGCTGCAGTATTTCTTTAACCTCAAGTGTGTCTGAATATCAGATACATTTGTTGCAGTAGATGTTTTGTGCTCCACACCAGTGTTTCTCAACCCTGCTGCATGAAAGAGCCAAATCATTGAAAACTATCTTCGTGAGAGAAACAATCTAAGTGGCAAAAATTGCAAAGAGTAGCATCAGAACTAAGTTTAAGGGGATAAAGTGATCAACAACAAAAAAATCAGGAGAAAACTTGGAAAAATAGTTAGAAAGTAGCAAAAAATAATCCAAAAAGAGGTAAAAAGGAGTGAAAAGTGACTAAAATAGGCTTAAAGTGGTCACAAGTTGCCAAATAAAATGTCACGGATTGTTGTCTTGCTGTGAGTATTTTCAATGTTCATTTCCAAAAATGTATTTAACACAGGCTTGTCCAAACCAAAATTGTGACCCGCCGTCCATTTTCAAGAGGCCCCCAGCTCTCATCTTACCATGTGTTGTTAGTTTTGTCACTTAAATGAATCATGTTCTTATTGTTTACATTTACAATTTCTGCCAAGTTCTTGAAATAAATCTTAATATATCTGGGAACGTTTCACAAAGATTTGGACTGTGCATATGCAACTTTATAAAGCTAAAGCTCTATACAATCTGCAAAAACTCATCAACCTTTACAGCTGATATTTAATTGCATTTGGCATGATTCAAAATGTGTTTCATGAGTTGCTTAGAATAAAAAAAAACACATGAGAGGACCAAAAATCTGAAATAAAAATCTGAAATGGTCAAAAAAGACAAAAGTTGAAGCATAAAATGGTTCAGAGGTTTAAAAGGTTTTTATAATTTTCAAATGAACAAATGTGATAAAGTCCGGATCCTGATCCTGCCATAAAATTGTTACATATTTTCTCAGGTTTGGTTTTTATCTCAAAAGTCTGCAATAACAGCACAAGCATGTTTGATTTAACTTTTTTTTTTTTTTTTTTTTTTCCAGAAACCACCCAAAAGAAATAGTTTGCCAATAGAGCGCTCATTTGTAACTTTCACTGTGAATAAACGTGTCCACAAGAGCTGCCAGCCCTTGGTCATTTTCACAGTTTCTTTTGGGAAAAAGTTTGGACACCCCTGGTTTAACAACTCAAACAATGGGGAACCTAAAAATAAACGCATCATAAATCGCAATTGCAATATCGGACAAAAAGAACACAATTAGACCATTGCTGCAAATGGTTCAGCCCTGAAACAAACCAGGTGATTTGAAATGTTGGGTTTCTCACTGCTTGCTGATATTTTGGTTTTAGTCTCTGTGATTGTTTCCTCCATCTGACTCAGAAACTCATTTGAAGTGTTGTCACATGTCCCCCATTCTGACCACACTCAGGAGACACAGCGGTTGATGGCAGAGCCTGTCCCGGGGATCACAGCAACACCTGATGAAGCTAATGCACGTTACTTCCATGTGGTCATTGCAGGGCCTCAAGACTCTCCTTTTGAAGGAGGTACATTTAAACTTGAACTATTTCTTCCAGAAGAGTATCCCATGGCAGCTCCCAAAGTGCGATTCATGACCAAAATCTACCACCCCAATGTTGACAAACTGGGAAGAATATGCTTAGACATTTTGAAAGGTAAGGGAAGATTTTAGCATATTCATTCACAAATCTTTTGTGATGTGTGCAGGTCTTTTTGACCCCCTCTCTTGTAACCTTTTCTCGTTTTTATGCTTTCAAACCTTGAGATGAACAAAACTGAGCACAGCTCTGAATGGAAACAGCAGCAATAACAGATTTCTGAACCATCTCAGAAAGAATCCAAGTCTTCTATCAAAAACCAGGGTGGTTGAATTATTATTCTCAAAGTGATGTTGAATTTTGATCATGGAGGCTTAATGTGGAATGTACAACACAAAGAAGCCTTGTTTCAGGTGAGACTAGAGCTCAGTCATTGTTCTGACCCAAAGGTGTTTAGGGTATGATAAAGGGGACTAACAAATAATGGAACCCAGAACAAAAGAGAAATAGAATTATGTGTAAAAATGAATAAACAATGTAAATCAAGCCACGCTGAAAACACCACTAAATTAGAAACCCAACTAATCAATCCCTAAACAAATCTCTTAACTGAATGAAACAAAGTCCAAAGTCAAGGGCCCTGCTGAAGACACGCTAGTAGCTCAGCAGACAAAGAACTTTCTGATGAAGACTCAGCTGAGGACCCACTGGCTCTCACCTGCTTCCTTCCTCCTGTTCTTATACTGGTCCTGCTGGTTATCAAGCAGCTACAGGTGAGTCCAGTTACCTGGAGCTGCACTGGAGGCCAGAGCTGCACCTGCAGAATTAAGGAGCAGAATTAAGGAGCAGATTTCAGGAGCAGAGGGGACAACAGTAGGGATAGACCGGTTATGGGCTCTGACTTCTTCATTCAGAGGCACATTGGCATCGGCCTTTTCTCAATCCATGACTGATAAAGATAGTATTAAGGAATAATCTTTTAAGCGTTAAGTCTCATTTTAAATTGTAGATTAAGCATATATGTAGAGATGAGACTTTCCCAAGATCACTTAAAAAGTCCTCGCAGTCCCTTTAACAACTTATGCTTAAAGGCATTTAAACAAAGTCAAGTGTTGGGGTTTATATAATTCAAAATTTAACACCAGTTTTTTCATTTATACTGCAAATGAATGTCTGCTTCAAGTATTGGTTATTGGCCTCCTTGACTACTGATAATCAGTATTAGTGTTCGCCCTCAAAAAAACATGTCTCTCTATCTCTAAAAAAATCACAGGTTTTCAGAATCAAAGTCTTAGTGTGTAACTGTATTAGATGATTGGGATGATGCAGAAAAATGTAAAGGCGAAACAGCTCCTATATTTATTGATCTTTACTTGTCATCTGAAATGTCATCAGCAACTACGGGTACTGCTTTTATCATTGAATTTATTACACAAGTTATACATTTAGAAGCTGTTTACACGACACTGGTGTTGGGGAGAAACGTGAATGTATTGTTCATTTTGGCCTCTCCTTTACATACAAATGGCATTTTGACTGACTGAAAACGCATACTTTTGAAAACAGCCCCCAGAGTGGATTTTTCTGAAACACTGAGCTATCCCTTTTGCAGCAAAATCTCCTTCTTCCTGACCACCAGAGTTGATCAAACAATCATAGAGGACACAGTACAGCACTTAATTGATACACCCCGAAAAAGGACCCGCAGGACTATGAGGCCACTTGTTTCCCTTAGATCGTTACAGCGCCCCTAGAGGTCTGGCAAGTGTTTTACAGCGTCTTCATGCGTATCGAGTGCATTCATATAGACGCACACATTTTCTGAGACGCCTTCATCTTTATGACGATTGTTTTGGAAACTGTTAAGCGTTTTGACTTTGTGTGGATGGGGCCTCATTCACTGTGTGGAAACGGCGAGCTGGAGTTTTCAGTGGAAATGCTGACTGGACACTGCGCTTTGTGCATGCACATTACACTTTGATGGTGCCTCGGCCATGTGTGTAACAATTGCAGACCAATTGCTTGTGCTTGTGTTGTTGAATCTGCAAATACACCAGATGATCAGCTCACCTCTACCTTAGCCTCAAAACCGGTGTCGTGTACACAGCTCTTGCGGTTATATCGCCATCTACAGACCTGACGTGTACCACAGCGTTTTTAGTTGATCAGTGTTTCTGTGTAAATGCAGATTTTTTCAGTCATCCAGTTTCTGTATGACATGGCCCCTGCCCATTAAACCAAACTAAGCTGCTGATAGTCTCCAGTGACTCATTTGATTAAGCATCATCAAAAGTCACAAACTTATATCTTTCTAGTTTCAGTGAAGCCAGATGGTAAAAAGCCGTGATCACATCCTGACTCAAGTCATGTAGCTACAGTGGTTTGCATTCTTGATTCATCTCTGAAAGTGTTGAATAGAATAAAACAGGTGGTGAGTTACGCAAAAGTCGATTTTTAGACAAGCTGACACATATCCAACACCCAGAAATAACCCCGGAGCAAAGTCTAACATTTAATGCAGGATTTGTTCTCAGACTGAATTGTGTTTGAAAATTGAAAATAAACTGTAAAGTGGTAAAACGGCTGAAACGCTGCTGCTTATGTTTGCACAGTGTAATCTTGTGAGACTAAGGCCCAGGAGCTTATGTGATTACACCCACTAAATCAAGTTTGGAGGTAAACAGCGTCAGGTCATTTCAGTGGCAGGAGCAGCACAGACACCAGTGGCCAAACTCCTAACCACAATACTAAAAAAAAAGAAAAACTAAACGAAAGAAATCTAAGAGAATAACACAGACAGCGTTAAATAGTTGAAGTAGTTGTGTTTTCATTTCCTGACATATTTGAGTCTCTATTTTAACTGCGTTTTCTGTCTCTGCCCCTTTTTCTGACCCCCTCCCTCCTCTCAGATAAGTGGTCTCCAGCGTTGCAGATCCGTACAGTGTTGCTGTCTATTCAGGCGTTATTAAGTGCTCCCAATCCAGACGACCCTCTGGCAAACGATGTCGCAGAACAGTGGAAGAAAAACGAATCAGAGGCAATAGAGACAGGTGAGGTTTGACTTCATTCCTATTCCAACATCTTCTATCAGCACTTAGCAGGAGCTGATGAGAAAGAAAGCACACTGGCCTGCCTGCTGCCTGTGGTCCAACTGTCTTGGACGACAGAAGTAGTCGGTCTGTGGTGCATCATGGGTGTAGTGAGGGTTTACAGTTTCTGTCAGCGCTCCTGATTCATCTTAAAAGCCTATCCTTGCATTTTTCCTGTTCCTGTTTTAGGGATGTGACCTGTGAAATGTCACGTCTCATCAAACACTTTTATGCTGTGACACTCCTGTGCATTCAAGAGGCAGCCTTTTTTAGTCCAGTTATGATTTTTTTCTACGCTTTAAAAATGGCTTTTCTGCTACTTATTGTTACAAAGTGTCTGTTTATTCAAACCATTTTTTGAAGGCACACACACATTTTTGCTGGCTCTCAGAGTTGGTTAGACCATTTGGTAACACTTTAGATTAGGGAACACATATTCACCATTAACTAGGTGCTTATTAACATGCATATAAGTAGCTAACTAGCCCCTAATAAGTATTTATTAAGCACACATTAACCTCTTATTCTACCTCTATTGCACCATGAATTCAGACTTTTCCATATATTAACTCCTAATTATTACTTATTGAATCCAAATTAATGAATATGTGTTCCCTAATCTAAAGTGTTACCGAACATTTTTTCATTGACATCAGGTTTGGGATAACACAACAGTTTGTGGCGTTCTTTACATTTACTGAGCATCTGCTTTGAGCGCCAACAGTCTGCAGGTCAGGACTTATAGAAAATATGTGGGGACTAGTTAGGGCAGGGTGATAAGGCAAAAAAAAAAAAATCATCACAATATATTTTTTCATATCATCTGATCTCCATTATTATCATGGTTTTTGTATATTATTTTTGAACTGCCACTTAAAAGTGTCTGTACTGAAAAACAATAATCTAGAGATAAGTTCTCTGTTTTATGAATGTACATAGCACAAATTCTAGCAGATGCGTAAGACCCATAATAAACAAACCCCCCCCAAGAATAATAAGATTCATAAAACGTAAACATTACCATAATAAAAAAAGAAATTGCACATGCAACCGTTTTTCTTGTCTTTGAATATTGCTCGTGCTGCACAATTGAGAAAAACTGTTGAAAAGTTGCTTCATACAGCAACAAAGTCTCTAAGATGACAACACTGACTACGTTTACATGCACATGTATTAATGGGAATAATGACAATATTCTGATTGCGTAGGAGTCGTGTAAACATCTTATTCCAATTGTCATAACCCGAATAAGCTCATTTTCCGATTATTAAAAACCCAAATAAGACCCCTGGCATATGCCTGTTTCAACCTGAATATTGGGTCATGTAAACGCATAACAGGAATATGCTCCAGAGTAGTGCGTTAAAGGATGTCTGCACATGTTCAGAACGGTGAGAAGGGAACGCCTCTACATTTGTAGCGTTTATTATGTGCGAGAACACATGAATCTTTCGTTGAGAATCTGCTGCTTAGCACAGGAAACCAACACAACTTCCCTCTCATTCCTCCAGCAGCTCCACAGTGTTTCACACAGACGGGCGCTCAGTGTCTCTGTGGGGCAGTGGGCGGGCCCTGACGCTCGGTTTCTGCATGATGATTGGATGATCTGTCTGAGGGGGAATTTCTTTTTGATTGACAGCGAAATGAGCGAATCAGCGATCTTAAAGTTTTTACATCCACCGGAGCATTTTCATTGTTTTTCATTCCGTGTTCTCAACTGATCCAAAGACTTCACTGAAGCGACAATGTCATGGTTAAAAACGACTAGAAAAGAAAAGGAGTGTAAAATTTATATACAAATGAACAAACACATTTATGTTTTAAGCTGGGGAAAAAAAGAGCTTCCCCCTCTAGAAAGACCAGCAGCTGCCACTGATACAGATATTTCACAGAATAGCACATGAACAAGCTTCTGGGACTAGTTGGTGCTTATGTACAATGCTTTCAAAAGAAATGCTTCTAGATGACGTCTTGTCATGACGCTACAACTACTACTGCTACGGTTTATTCAGAATATGCTGATGAACATGTAAACAGGAATATTCCATTATCTCAGCACTCTGCAGAGCATGTAAACACCTTTTTCCGAATATTGCCCTAACCAGAATATGGACCCTAATCCGAATATGGCGTGCATGTAAACGTAGTTATTGTCTTTCTATTGACTATTTGTAACCAAAGATTGCCATTAGTATTTAGCATAAAATGTGACATCGAAAACAGGATACCAGAAAATCAATAAATTATTGTGATATTTCTAAATACTAACGACAATCTTCAGTTTGACAAGATGTTTGGCTGAACTTTTCTTTGTGATGTCATCTTTAGAAAGACTTGGTAAACTTTGAGTGTAATGAAAGTCTTTCTTATTCATCTGGGTCATGCTTTTAAAGAGGCTTTTCTCTGCTTCTTATTTAGAAATCTGTTTCCGTTGTTGTGACTCAACGCTGTCTGTTGGACTGTTTCCTCCATCCACAGTATCTCCTCTCCCCTCCACTAACATCAGTTATCTCTCTCTCTCTCTCTCCTACAGCCAGGGCTTGGACCAGGAAATACGCCGGCAGGGTTGAAAATGAGAGACGATGCAACTGAATGTGATCCATGAAATGTACTTCTACTCTGTCAACATTTGAATTTAACAGACACCCAGAAAAAAGAAAAGAAGCAAGATTATGAGTCCAAATCTATTTAAAAGAACAGATTTACTGCTGCAGACCTCTGGGTGACTTCCTCTCCTCTCTACAAAGCGTTTAATGTGTGTGTGTGTGTGTGTGTTAGCTTTTTTTTTCTGTGATGCTATTTAAATGCATGGACTCAGAATGACGCCCTCCCCTCAGTCCGACAAACATGAGACGTGTTGCTCTGGACGAGGCACACGCTGGTACGTTTTGCAAACATATACAATCATGTATTAAAGCTGAACTTCTTTTCACACATGCATCACTTGTCAGCACATCTGTGATCAGAGACAACATCCAGGATACTGAAGTTTCTCTTCACTTCTTTTAGGGATGACTTTTCCCTGAGTGGGTTTCACCTCCTGTGTCCTTTTTTGTACAAACACAAAGTTAAATTTGGCGTCAAACTGCTGGTGCTTACTATTTAATGTAGTTTAGCGCCGACTTGTAAGCACTTGCGGTACTTTGTTTTGTGCACAGAGATGGGGAGCACAATATTATCGCAACTTGACTTGAAAATGTAAAGGTTTCCACAACGTGAGGACGTCAGAAAACAGAAGACAAAGAAGACTTTCACTTCACCTTCAGTACATTTAACACCAGAAACACAAAGGAGATGGGGAGTTCATAACATTTCTATTCCCCTAGAGTTGGATTAAGTCTTCCCATGGTTACTAGACATGAAACCATATTTCTGATCATCCTCAGCTTTCCATTTAAAAAGCGATTCACTGCTTTAAATTTTAGCTTGGAACACCGTGACATCATGTGTGAGAATTTGAGTGTCTACAAAGAGGAGTCTCATATCAAAGGTCTGGAGTTTTTCCCCTTTCAAAGTGATTTCTGTAAAGTTCAAATCAACCTCTTTCAGTCTTTGAATCAGTGGCTTTATTGTCCCAACCTTCATTTTCAAAGAGACAGTTTGGGGAGGGTGAGCCGATCACTTCCACACGCTTTCAAAAACCCGTTCTCAACACATTCACCGAGTAAAACACAAGGTCTTTGTGTTGAAGAGGAGCTGTGTGCATGCTGAGACAGGCTCTGAGGAAAGTTGAAAATGTGCTTTTTAAAAAAAGTTCTGAGACGCTGAGCCATTTCTGTTTTTATTTCTTAACTCTGTCCATCCTTTCTTTCTGTGTTGCTCCAAAAATAAAACCCACATCTTCCGTACATGACATTAGGTTGACTGTCGTCCTGTCTCCTTTCGTCTAACAAACCTCTACAAACCCTGACAACTCAAACGTAATTTCCCTTTCAAACCCTCAAAAAAAACAAGTCACAAAGTAGTTAAGAAAGTGTCGACGCTACTAGGACTTCTTACTCTATTTTGTAGGTTGTACATAAGATCATAACTTCATGTAGGTGTGGTTTAATGCTGATATGAAGACTCAAACATCTGATTGGTGCTCAGAGGTTCATCCTGACGGTGCTCGTAGTGAAGCGTCCTCCTCCTGCTCTCCGTTAGATCATCACAGATATATATTTTGTTGTTGTTGTTGCTTAGTTCTGTTTTTGTCCCGTAGTCACCCAGAGTTATTAACCGTTTCTGAGCGCTACATTTACTCAAGTCTGGAAGACGAGCACGGCTTAAAACCTGGTTAATTTATTCTTCCACTGTTGGACTAAATCAAGAAAGTCACTCACTGGATTTTTAAGACACCAAAAGATAGAGAGGTCAGCCCGGTGAAAACGCTCCCTGTGTGTAAAAACAAACAAACAGAACACAGAGAAGAGTTCTGTTGGTAATTTCAGTACATTTGCAAACATGGCTCTTCAAATACTCTGTGAATAAACTGAGTTGAGTAAGTAAGTGGGTTTGTCTTATTTCATTATTCATTTTCAAAGTTTTCTGCAGGGAGTTGGTCCTACATTCATATTTGGTAAACATGAAAAAGCAGTGAGTCAAAAAAAAGGACATTAAGATGAATCATATACTGTATTTTACACATAAACATAATATAATACAAAGCAGGACCAGTGATGTGGTAAAAGGTTGACCCGTTTTTCTCCTTCTCACTGTCTGCTCTCTCATTTCTGTCTCTTAACCCTGTGGTGCATAGTGGTCACTACAGTGGACACCTATATAAAAGTTATTCACTCCTAAAATCAATGCTTAATGTGGTGGAAATTCATATTAGCCTGTGTCAGGATATTTTTATTCTTCTTAGGGCCTGAAAAAGTGTTTTCAATTTTTTTTCCAAACATAAATACAGCCCCAGAAAAAATAAAGAGACCACTTCAAATTTTTCACTTTCTCTGATTTTGCAATTTATAAGTATTTTTTTAGAGTAAAATGAACATTTTTGTTTTATTATATAAACTGCTGAGAACAATACTCCCAAATCCCAAATATTGTCATTTAGAACATTTATTTGCAGAAAATGAAAAATGGTCAAAATACCCCCCAAAAAAGCCCTCTGTTTTCAGACTTTAAATAATACAAACTAAACAAGTTTATTTTCAATTTTAAACAACACATTACTAATGTTTTCACTTAAGAAGTATTCAGAAATCAATATTTGGTAGAATAACCTTGATTTGCAATAACATCTGTCATGTGTCTTGGTATGTTCTTCACCAGTCTTTCACAGAGGAGAGTGATAACCTCAACAATGGTTTTTACAGTACTTTTATAGTCAGTGAATTATCATGAATCACACCTGTCTGCTCCCTTCTTCTGCTCCCTTCTTCTGCAGCCCCATAATTGTCCACAGGATGGCGCTCCAAGTGAACTTTACCTTAGTTGAACCACTTCACTTCTTTTACCAAACTTCAAATCCTCTCTGCAGCATGTTTAGAGGTGACAGGTGTATTCGTTGTTATACAGAATAAAAAGCGTGAGATTGGCAGAAAAGAGCTGAGTCATTGTTAACAGAAGCTTGTTTTTACAGAATATTCACAGCTTTTGTATCACACTTTATGTTCTCTTTATAACTGATAAGATTTAACAGACTGATAGACCAGACAAGGTTGTGATTACTCTATAAAAGTGTGTGTATTCCTGAGCTGAGATCTTGACACTTTTCTCAATCCACCAAAAAGAAACTATGCCTCTTTTCTTCTTTTCTGACCTAAACTAATTGCAGCCTCCCTCTCTGCCTCTGAAACAGTTCTCATGTGTGTGTTGGAGCACAGACACCTGTCCAGGAGGCCCATGTTTCCCATGTTTCAGCCTGTTTTATGATGATGGCCTGGTTCATATGGTAACAGTGAGTCACTCAGGCTGGTATGCGGCTGCTCTTTGAGTGGAATAGCAGGAAATGATTCTCCTCACTATCTGAAATATCTGACAAAACATTAACTAGTTCTGGAGGCTTCAGGGCTCATTTGCACACCCCTCAGTCATGTTTGTTTGGAGTGATTTTTCTAAATGTTAATCCTGCATGTAAGGTCAAACTGGTTATATTTGAAGAAATGAGGCAGTAAGAATACAAAAACAGGGCATGCTTACTTTCATTTTCACTTTGAGATCAGTAAAATTATATGTAGGGATTTATTTTCTTGCTGAAAAAAAATTACCTAGGATGCAAACCGAGTACAAGTACAAGTACTTACATTTGAGTTCTCACTAATACGGACTACTGATCTGAATACTCAATAACATCGCTGCAGTTTAAATGAGAACACTGAAGGTTATAATGAGACTTTGAAAATATCTCTTAGTTCCTCACTCTCTCATTTTAACATATGAAATAAAGACCATGATGCACCTGCACATGTTGCTGACATTTTAACTGTCATCAGTCCTTTACCTTGGCGCTAATGACATGACAACTTGCTTAAAGTGCAGAGGTGGAAAGTACCTAAGTACAAGTACTTTGTTCCTTTACTGAAGTAGATTTTTCAGGTATCTGTACTCAACTTAAGTCTTCATATGTTTGATAATTTCTTGTTTTCACCCCCTACATTTGAACACAAATATCTGCACTTTCTACTCCTTACTACTTTTTTCACTTTTACTTAGGTAAAGTAGATTAATTTTTACTTTTACTTTTACTTTTCTCAGCTTTTTTTACACAAGTACTTGTACTTCTACTTAAGTACAGAAAGTATGTACTTTTTCCACCTCTGTTAAAGTGGTACACTGTTTTGAGTATATGTACTTTTACGAGTACAACTACAAGTACTTAAGCGTAGTATCAGCACTGATATTGATCCTGGTGTTGGTATCAACGCATCCATACAAATTAACTCTATTTCTCCAATTTTAGACTGATTTCTTAACTCCCTTCTGTATCTAGAATCTCAGAGAAATATAACTGCAGTCCTGCTTAGATGTACACGGCATGTATTATAACAATTCGTGTTCATGTACAGTTTATATCAATGTGCATATCAATGTTTGTATTTGAATGAATGAATGGATGAAAATGTTTATTTTGAAAAATGTAAAAGAGTAACACGAAGCAAACAGAGTTAAAACAAAGAGACTTTGCAATTTCCTGTTGGATCAGAAGAAGACGAAGAAGAAACAAAAAAAAAAATTAGGAAAAAAAAAAGAAAAAAAATCTTTTCAATTAACGTAAAACAAAACAAAACAAACTTTAAATCACTTGATTACCTTCTTTTACATTTTCAAAAAGGAGTGGAAGGAAGAAAAACTGATTAATTTCCACCCCTTCACCAGTTTTAAGTATCATGTACGAGGGATATCAGCCGGTTTACGAAATATCGGCCAATACATATGATATCTGCCTTTATTGCCCCAAGTCTAGGAACTGGCATCAGCCCCAAAAATTCCATATCAGTCAGGCTCTGATTTCAAACAGCTACCTGAAGAAGTTAAGTGAGCTAACAAGTCAAAATCAACTAGACAAGAGTGTACCACACATCTTATTTAAGATTCAAGAGAACTCCTGTGTGAACTACAGACTTTATTTTTTATGACCTAACATACAATTACAAGGCAGTCCTTTACAGCACATTTTTATGTTGAAACAACAAGTTACATTTAAAGTCTACGAAACAACAGCATCACAGTGATGCATAACACTGACACTTAGCTGCAAAACAGCAGATTCTTCAGCATCAGCACATCAGTCCAATAATATGAGCTGAAATCTCTGCAGTCTTACAAAGCTGCAGCTCTCTCACTGTGAGCTCACAGAAGATGTTTCTCTAACAGACGCAGCAGATTGACTGAGCTCAGCAGATCTGTGATGTGTTACACTGTCAGCTCTGCTGGATGCTTTTCCTCCACCAGAGAGATATTTCTCAGAGGAATATTCTGACACAAACAGATGGAATTGAATTCCCTTGAGTTGGATTTTAGTCAGATAAACAAAATGATAGGAAATGTCAAAGGGTCATTGATGGATAAGACTTCTGAATAGGTCATTTTGAAAAATACTAAAAATAAAGATGCATTGTTCAAACATTTGGAATTGACTGTACACATGCCTCCATGCAAAAAAATTAAGAGATTTAAGTGTTTTCTAGTTGAATTAAAAAGGACAGCAAGCCTTCATTTAAACCATAATTTGTCTCAAAATCAATATATTACTGATAGTTCATCAAGTTTTGGAAATTAAATAACCAATTTAAGAGTCTTATAGATTTGCAGATAGAACTTATTATTAACAGTTTCACTGCACATGATACCCAAAAGTGGCTGGTACATTACAGTTGACAAACAACAGGTTTATTTTCAAATAAAAGACAGACCTAATGACCTTGCAGGTGTTTCATTTGGTTCTTCAGATGTGTCTGGTTGATGAAATACTCTGTTCTTGAGCTGGTTTCAAAATTAAAGCTCCAAAATTGTGTTTTCTTGACGGTTACCTCAGAAGAAATTTCACATATTGAGCATATTCAGAACACATTTCTTTGTATGTTATGATGGAAATATAAGTTTTAATGCTTTATCAGTTTGTCAGTGGATGTGGAACATGTTAGAAATTATGGAAAATGTGGCAATGGATATATTCAAATTGATTTTAAATGATTTTAAACCAGTTAAGTTGGACAGAAGAAGACAACATCAAGTCATTGACCCATAAACAGAATAATAAAATATGTGAAACTGTTCCTTCAAGGTGAAGTATGCAGAAATTTTCACTTCTCTGTTTACACACAGCATCCAAACTCGTCGTCTCCTCCTCTGTGGCTCAACGTCAGCAGCTGCACATGCTCACTGCCCCTGACTATAGCTAAGTTTAGTTTAGTTTATTTATTTCAAGGACTATGTGCAGTTACGTTAAAAAGATGGCTGCATCAGATTTAGCAAAATGCTACATTCCATCTGTAGTCCTTCACAAACAACATTAAAGACAACAATAAATGTGACAATCAATACATTAATAGATTTCACCAAATACCTGTCTAACCCCCAACCCAGCTAATAGCATGGCTAACAGTTGTAGCTGTGTAAACACACCATAGATGGTAAAATTAAAAAAAACAGCTCTGTGAGCACCTGCAGCATCACATGAGAGAAACTCAAGAGCCGTACACCTGACTTCCTGCAGGTAAATGAGACACACTGCAGATATAGAATCATTCTTTCTCAGTATAGCTTCTCCTACTCGCTTTCAGCAACACACAAAGTCACATGCACACTGGGCGCTATTTGATTGGCTGGTCATCACCCATAAAATCTCCATTTTTTAATTTCTATGAAGATTCTGCATACTCTACCTTTAACTATCATCAAGTCTAATAGCGCCTCCTGTTGACCTGAAACAAACATTGCAGGCTGTTCGCATAGAGTGCCAAAAACAATCTCTGTGTTAAAATATGTGTACTTCATGGTCATTTTATTGTGTAAATCCACCCAGTGACTCAGAATATTCTTGTTAAAAACAGCAGAGAAAGCTTCATCCATCACAGACACAGAGTGATCGTGTCTCCATCTTGTCATTCACTCTGTGAGTTTGTGACAGTCCAGCACCATCATCACTGCTGCTCCAGCTGGAGACAGAGCTAAACTTAGCTGCTGTGAGGGATCAGTTCTCTGTGACTCTGCTGACTGCAGGTGGAAACACTCCTGTCACATGTCTGCAGGTCAGAGCTGCTCCTCATCACAAACATCCTGTTTCTGCTGCCGAGTGTCAGCGTCGTAAGCATAAGCACTTATTGGAAAGGTGACACCTCTGCAGGGTGGAGGCTGATGGATGAGGATGAAATGTTTCTCATCTGTTTTTTTTTTATTATTATTATTTTATTTTTTTATTTTTGCTCAGGTCTTCTCTCTTTTATCTTCTTTTCTCTTGCTCTCTTCTTCATAGTCTCCTCAATCTTCACAAATCCCCTCATTTTCCTCCTCTCCCTGTTCCTCCTCTCACTTTTCCTTCCTTTCTCACCTTACATGCCCTAAATTCTTTTTTCCTCTTCACTCATCTTTCTTTCTTAATCCCTTTTCTTTTCCTCGTCTCTTTTTCAAACATTTTTCCTCTCCTCTTTCTTGATCATTTTTTCTCATTCCTGCTTCCTTCCCTCTCACCATCATTTCCTTTGATTTCCTCTTTTTATTCCATTCCCTCCTTCCCCCTTTCTTCTCCCTCTCTCCCCTTATTCTTTCTCTGCTCTCCTCATGTGACCCTGCACCCCCTCTTTCCTCTCCCAATCCTCCCTTTATTCCCTTCTCCACCTCCATCTTTTCTTCTCTCACTTCCTCTCCTCCATAATGCCTCCTCCGCTTTCCTCTTTGCCCCTTTTGATCTCCTTCCTCCTTTTCTTCCTTCTTCCCTATTTCCTCCTCCTCTCCTCTTCTCATTATTTTCTTAGCTTCTCCATCCTTTCGTCCTTTATTATTTCTCCTTCCTCTCCTTCTTTATCCCCCCTTCTTTCTCCTCCTTAATCTTTTCCCACTCTTTCCTTGTTTCCTTCTCCACCTTTGTCTATCCTCCTTTATCTCCTTTTGTGTCCTCCTTGTCTTCTTCTTCTTCCTTATATTTCAATCTTCTGGCTCCTCACTTTTTTCTTCTGCTCTTCACTTATTTAACTCCTTATTTCCACCTTCTCCTCTTTCAACTCCTCTTTTCTTGTTTCACTTTGACATTTTAATCACTTTTTCTGCTTCATTGTCTTTTTCCATCCTCTTTCTGTGAAACCTCCCGCTCTCCTCCTCCCTTTTCCACTGTTCTCTAATTTTTTCCCTCTTTTCCTTTCTCCCTCTATATTTCTGTCATTTCTCTTCTTTCTTTCTTTCACCTTTTTGATTTTCTCACCTCCTTCTTCCATCCTCTTTCTCCTCCATTCATTCCATTTCTCCCCTCCTCTTCTTTTCAGGCTCCTTCTCTTCTCTCTTTGCCTCCTTTCCCTCTTTCTTATCTCACTTTCTTCTTGCTCACCCTCTGTATCTCCTCCTCCTCCTCCTCCTCCTCCTCCTCCTCCTGCTGCTGCTGCTGCTGTTTTCTGTCCCACTGCAGATGAAGTGAAGGGGGCTGCAGTCAGAACCCTCCAACCTGTATAAAGATGTTACATAAGCATCCTGGTTGCTCCGTCATGCAGAAAAAGTGGAGTCAGCAGGCCAAAAGGAAATCCCTGCTTCAGTGACTGCGGCCATCAGGACAGACTTCACTCTCACTCTGCATCTTTTGCTTCTCCCTCTTCACTTTGATGGAGTGAAAGACGTTCTCCGTCACAGATGTTACACAATGCGGCTGCGGAGGAATACTGATGCAGGCAGGACTCAGTCGATGCAAATGAGGAAAGTGGCCTCAAGCAGTCAACATCTGTTCCTCCTCTGTTTTCCAAGAGAGATTTTTAAGAGAGCGAAACAATAAAAGATGTGGAGAAGCTGCACTGCCTGAGGAGTTTGAATGCTCATGGTGATAAAAATAACTTTATTTATTCAGCACCTTTAAAAATACAGCAAAGAAGCTTATTAAAAACACAGTGAGAGCAAGACGACAAAAGGTATCAGATAATAAACAGAGACTGAGGGTCAAATCAGGACACACATCAGCAGCAGTAACACTATGAGGAGCATCCTGCTACACTATAAAATGTCTGTTATGGTGAAGTAATGTCGTTTTTAAAATAAATTACATTCCATTTTCATAATTTAAGGTTTCCAATGTATTTTTCTGTATCATATCAATTCAAAATTTTGCATTACTACCTTGATGTAATATTTTGAGCCAACAAAAAACAGGCCAGCTAACTGGCTAGCTAGCCTTCAAAAATCATACGCATTTTGATGAGCATTTATGAGTTTAACTTCATTGTGTTAGGGAGAAAATTTAAACTAAATGATAAACAGTACCATCAAATATGTTTACCTCAGTATGATCATCAGTATGTTGGTGCTCTGGGTCCAAAGTGAGCCGAGGAAATCTCCCCCAACCATTGCACCACCTGCCACTGCAAGGCAGGATGGATCCATACTTTCATTAGACCCATACGACAAGAGATGGTTGTGGGTTCGAATCCCTGTAGCTCAGCTCTTTTTCAGATCCTCAGAACAAAAACAAAGCCACGTTTAAAGTCTCTTAAATCACCTTTCTTCTCCATCCTGATGCTCAGATGGAACTTAAGCAGCTCTTCTCCACCACGTCTACATGACTCAATGTATTTAATTTCTGCCATCTGATTGGCTGATTAGATACAGGTGTTAACGAGAGGCTGAACAGGTGAATCTACTCAAGTAGCCTCAATTATGATGAGATGTAACAGAGGCCATTCTGTTCCTCACATATCATAAACAAAACACCCCTTAAAGGCATATTATGAAGTTACACATGCTGTAACAGTTACTGCTCAGACTTTTCTGTTTCTTCACACCAATTAAAACCCTCAGAAATCAGTCTGGACTCGTTTCAGAGCCTCATCCTCTCCTCTTTTCTCCTCCCATGATCCTGCTCCCTCTAAAGCTGAAGATTGCACATGAAAAAAACAATGTGTGGTTTTGGATTGGAATCAACAACTGGTGTGTGATTTGTGCTTCTTTAACAAGTTTAAACAAGAGGCTCCAGCAAACCTGTTCATGGTTTGTATCAGATTAACAGAGCTAACAAATCGGGCCTGACACAGCGCCACTGTTTTGATTGGAATGGAGCTCAAACACTACAAATAATCATGTCTGAGAGCCAATACTGTCACATGCTCAAGGGACACACCCCAATACACAGACACACACTCACACACACTCACACCCAGATTGTCTGACTTGGCCAAGGTCTTGCTCAGATGTAAATAATTCACTGGCTCCATTCATGAAGCTTCTTTATGGAAGCCTGAGAGGGCCAACCTCCACTGAGACATGTAAATAAACCTGTTTGCTTGTGTTACCTCATCAGGAGGAGTCACGCTGCTGGAAGTCACGCAAAACTGATCAATAACTGACCAACAGAGCTCTGATCGAGAAGTGTTCAGCACTCAGGGATCAATACGTCTTCTCTGTTTGAGTCAGTGCTCACTGAGAGATGAGATCAATCCACACCCCAGATGAGCTGATCTTTGAAAACCACTTTGTACCTTTTATGCATTTTAACTAATGTATGTTTTATTTCTGCAGCCTGCTTTGGCTCTCATTACGTAAAACCTGAGTTTTAATGTTTAAGCAGCCTCTTTCCAAACTCATGAAAGGTTTCAGGAGATTCAGCAGAGCAGCATCAAGAAGTGGGCGCTGGTTTGTTATTAGCAGGATGTCTTCCACTGAGACAGCTGTTTCTGTTAAGCCCTGAAACTCAACTTTTGATCAGTTCAGAATTACTGCAACAGTCATCCTTTTAGGAGATGAAGCAGAGTCATGGTAAATCAGCAAGTTTTACATATAAAAAGTGTTTTTTCCTACATCAGAAGTCAGATTGCTTACTGGTCTCACTTGGGGGGCTCAAACTTTAACTTCATATTTTCGTATGAGTACTCAGTGGCTCCCCGGTCAGAAGGTTGGGAGACCTTTTGTTCAATGTCCTTGGACACTGAACCTCAAGACTGCACTGACGGCTGTGCCAGCAGTGTATGAATGGAATTATATATACTGATATAATACTATTTTAACACTGTGACTGTGATATTTGTATTATAGAGGTCTTCAAAAGGAGGCTCCAAAGGGGCCCATGGAGGTACTGCAGGGTGTTCGTGACATTTATAGTTGATTAGGCATTCTTTGGTATGTTCAAATGATGGATAACAAGTTTGTTTACACATGGTTGGACACTCCTGAGCCATCACTTTTGTTTATATTCCTATGTTTAAAATAAAAATGTCAATAAGAATGGCCTGATTCTCATACAAATGACTAATAGAGTTGATATTGGCATTGGTATCAGTTAACAAGGTATTTTTATAAATAGCAGTGGCAAGATCCCCCTACTTACTGTAACTTGCAAATCAATCAGTGTATGATGGAAATATCTTAGTATCAAATGCACAATAATGAGGTATATTTATACATTTTCACACAGTAGTACACCCGCTTTAATATGAAACACACTTTGAATAAAATGTCATACTGTACAGTACAGGCCAAAAGTTTGGACACACTTTCTCATTTAATGCATTTTCTTTATTTTCATGACTATTTACATTGTCTCACTGAAGGCATCAAAACTATGAATGAACACATGTGGAGTTATGTACTTAACAAAAAAAGTGAAATAACTGAAAACATGTTTTAAATTCTAGTTTCTTCAAAATAACCACCCTTTGCTCTGATTACTGCTTTGTATACTTTTGGCATTTTTCAAGAGGTCGTCACCCGAAATGGTTTCTCTTCACAGCTGTGCCTTATCAGAGTTACTTAGCGGAATTTCTGCCTTTATCAATGGGGTTGGGACCATCAGTTGTGTTGTGCAGAAGTCAGGTTAATACACAGCCAACAGCCCTATTGGACAACTGTCAAAATTCATATTATGGAAAGAACCAATCAGCTCACAAAAGGAAAATGAGTGGACATCATTACTTTAAGAAATTAAGTCAGTCAGTCTGGTTAATAGTCATAAAAATAAAGAAAACGCAAATTGTATGAGTAGGTGTGTCCAAACTTTTGCTCTGTACTGTATTTATACATATCATGACATATATCATGACATTAGAATCTATGCCACAATACACATTATATACCTATATATTGTTATGATTTATAATGTGGTGCATTTTTTTGATGTAACACACAGCATATCTTAATTTGGCAATTTTTCCAAACTTGCAGCCTCCAATTATTTGTTTTGCTATCCCCAACTTACACTCTCATCAACAATGTAGGTTCCTGTTTGACTGGTCCTCTGAGAAACCAGTGCTTGAAAAAGGTTTCTTGTTATTAGTTGAATACCCACAAACCAGCATGCATTTGGGTAATACTTTGGGGTTAGAAAGCCATTATCAGCCTACGGGTGGTTAAGAATAATAATACTTCTAAAATGCCCACAAGGGATATGAGTGTCAAATTCAGGTGGTGTTGCAGAAAGTTCTAGAATTTTACAGCATTGACACTTTAAGCATTTTTCCTTAAGTCAGTCCTGGCCTGAGGAACCCGGAGAACCAGTCTCTCACCTGAGGGAGTTGGAAATGAACCAGGGTTTAGTGAAACAAGAAGGTGATATATGGTGGTAGTTTCCTTTAAGTGCTTTATAGATAAAGAGATACTAGAAATTATTACATCATTCAGTAAGAGAGGGCCTGGCAACTATTATCAAATAAAGCACAATGGTGAGTCATGAAGCTATAATCAGTAATAAAACCAAGTGCAGACTGATATACAGCATCAAGGGCTATAGCATAGAGGTACATACACGTCTGTAGACTGTATCACTGTAATGACATAATCATTTCCTGACAGAACACAGGGAAACTGGAAAATCCATTTCTTTAAAGGAAGAGACATTTGAAAGTTAGTCATCCTCCCAGATAGCAAGATATTTGTATTCTCAGTGTACACTCCATACTGGAACCACTCAGGGTGGTTGTTTGAAGGGAATCATTGTTACTTCTAGACCTAGAAAACAACATACATTGTGTTTTCTGAGCATTTTAAATCATTTTGACATCATTTAGTGCAATTTGGAGAATGTTAAAGGAATGCTGCAGGTGCTCTTCGGCAAGCTGAGCAGAGTCAATACAGTACATTATTGTATCATTGACATATAAGTGAGCATGTGAATGACCACTGGAGTGAAAAGAGTAAATTAAATCATTTTAGACTCACTAAGTACTTAGTGTGAATGAACCATCTTAATCTGTGTAGCAACAATTGCTTGTTTCTTGCATTTCTTTGACATAGATAAAAAGAATTAGATGTACACTTGCAGAGCTGAAACACCTGTATATTTAGTTAAAGATTCAGAATGGTGGTCTCAAAGATGACTTTTGTTACTGCCATGACACCAGACAGACTAATAATTTAAATGTTTAGGCCAAGTTTGTTCTTTTCAAACACTCATCTGACTGATCTGACTCAGCAGTCGCATTGAGCTGCAACTGCTTAAGATTTCCTGCTGTAAATGTTACATAAAGAAGATACCCAACCCTGAATTCCCATCACCCAGAGAGAGAGAGAGATAAGACCGGGTGGATTACTTTAAGACACCTCAGCACACATGCACTGAAAAAAAACTCAGAGCGAGTCGTTCTTTGCACAAAACCAGCACACACTCACTCTCTCTGAGTCTAATCAGCCTCAGTCAGGAGGGAAATATTTGCCGTTGGCAGAGGTGTAAGCTTAAGTGGATTTTCTTTCCAAAACAGCACACAAGGTTTGGGAGTTTCCCTGTGAGGTTGTCAAAAACAGATTCCCTCGTACGTATGTGTGTACACCCACAGCGTCCAGTGGAGATGTCAGGAACAAAACTGGTGTGTGTTATTGATGTGTTTTCATGTGACGATCGCACCTTAAACATCTTGATAAACAGCAGCAGCTTTAGTTTTGGTGTGCTCACTTATTCATAACCTGATGTGACTAATCCAGAGCAGATGTCGTTCAGCGGCAAACAAGCACAACAGAGATGAATCATGTTATTTGGGACAACACGGTGATGTCACTGATATTGCAGGCTTACAGTACCCCCCCCCCCCTCCCTGTCTCTCCCTCCTCTCTGTGTGTCTGTATTCAGGTCGCCTTTTCTTGCATAAGAGCTCATTCATAAAACAGCACCACACCTCAGGGAAGGGATGAGGAACAGGCTGCAGACGGCTGCTGAGAAATATTCAAAGCGTCTGCACAGGGAGGATTTTTGCTGCAGTGTTGGAGAGCTGAGCGAGGTCATGTCACACTGTGGTGCAATGTACTTACTGTTACTATATTATGAAAGACCTCCTATCTCCGCTCCAGTATTCAATACTCAGCAGGTTTTGGCTCCCTCTCTCAGGGTCACATCAGGTTTTGGGCCAACGCTTTTTAAAATACTGCTCCATTTGAGAAACTCCAGTTGGAAACAATCTGTACAAGCTGTAATCAGGAGAAGTAGAAGCTTTCATTTGGTTTCATAGACTCTGTTCCTACTGTCCTACAGACTCACTGAAAGTAATGAGAAATGGGGATTAAACATTGATAATATCCTCAAATTAATCAACCTAATTATAAATCACATAACGACGCCAACATCTCCTGGACTAAAAATTCAGCTTATCCAGAAGTGTCACGGTGAATACATCCATTCATTTTCTCCAATAGAGCAGCAAACAAACAGAAAACTCCTGAAATGGTTATTCAGATCCAAACAATAAGTAAATTTTTTAAAAAAAATTTGGGGGGGATTATTCCTTTATTGAGAAAGAGCAAACATTTTACAGCCAGCATACACAGTATTCTACTGCAGAATGAATCATTTGTATTTGGCAAAACAGGCTTACACTTAACTAATTCTTCTGAAACGAGGGCAGATATCAGATTAAAGGTGTAAATGGAGGAAATAATGTACAAATAAAGTCAAGAGCAAACCAAAATGAAAAAAAAAACCTACATCTTCACTCCTCTATTACATTCAGTCAGATGAAATCCAGCCTTAAGACTTTAACATATTCTGTCCATTTGGACCAAATCTTGTAAAATCTTTCCTTCTAAATTTTTATGGTGAATGACATCCTCTCCAAAATATAAATTTAGTATATTATTTCAATCCAGTTATCGACAGTAAGGGGATCAATACTCAGCCATTTCTTTGTAACAGCTTTTTTGCTCGCTGCCAAAAGAATCTGTGCTAATTTTTTTATCATTTATATTCCACCCATTACTGAAAAAGTCACCCATGAACACTGTATTGACATTAAAGGGGATATCAATTACAAAAATATTGGCGATGTGCCTGTGAATTTCCTGCCATAAAATGCGTTATAACTGGGTAATTCTAAAAAGTATGATAATGATTGGCATCATTTGTTATACAAAGCCTCCAATGACTGCAACAAAAAAAACCTTACAATATTTTTCCAACAGAATTCTTGCCAGTTGAGCATGTTGCCGTCCATTGTAATTGACTCATTTTTGTTTTTAAACATGAAAGAAGTAAAAAAAAACTTACCAATAGTTTGTTATCATCACTCCAAAAACAGGGTATTTCTACATTAGCAAATAAATCCAGAGTTACAGTAGATAGAAACTATTGTTCTCAAAGTGTAATAAATCATTAAGGGATTTTAGAAACTGTTATTCATCAAAACCAGGTTGTTTTCTAATCACTGAATCAGACTTTTTTTTAAGCTATTATTTGGGCATGTCATGCCTTGAATGGGATAGAGGAGGACAGTGGACGGAGTAGGAAAGGGGGAGAGAGTGGGGAGTCACATGTGGGAAAGTGGCTACAGGCTAGACTTGAACCCGGGCTGCCCACGTGAGGGCAAACCTCATGAAGCGTTACCTTAACCACGATGTCATCTGCACTCCCCTTGAATCATGTCTAATTTTTTTTTTTTTGCTAAGTGCTACGCTCTGTCTTCAATCCCCTTTTTTCTCCTACTTTTCTTTTCTTCTTAGTTCTCTTTGTATTTAGAGCCTGTTGTTACTTTTTAAGGCTCATTTGATGGTCATGGACACCAAAATGTTTATGTTTGCAGTTGTGTTTTTACTCTTTTTGCTCCTGTATATGTGCAGAAATCCTACATGTAACCAAGGTCACATTGTTTACATGAGATTTCAGCTGATAACAACCTGCAGCATGATGATGCTAACCGTTGCTAGACCCGACATCCCCTGTAAGCTGTAGAGGAGGAGACGAGGATGATGTGCTGGAACTGCGGTGTGTGCTTAGAAGAAATGACATCAACCTGTCCTTTCATCCATTGTTATGGGGAATATATGACCTATCTCTTATAAAATGGAAGAGCTAGCTGGGCTAACACAGCACCAGGAGGTATACCAGAGGGCAGAGCAGCATCATGCTAATCATAGATATGGCTTATGTTTCTTTATTTAAATTTGTTTGCACTATAGACTTTGTTGTACTGCTGCTGTAAATCTGAATTCCTCTTTGCAGATAAATAAAGTACTTTCTATTCTATTCTATTCTATTCTATTCTATTCTATTCTCAGTAGTCCCCCCTTTTTCTTTGCAGTCACATTTTGAGTTTTTACCTCCCTCTCCAGGTGAATCGTGCCTTTATTTAGCTCCTTATGTGTCATCATCTTGGTCGTGGGCTTGTGTCCCAGACGACTTTCCCACAATCTAGTGATCACACTCTCACTGTCTGCCTTTGTTTATGCCTTTGTTTATGCCTTTTAAAGCCTAATCTTCACATGATTATAGAGTGTGAGTGTTTTTGTTCACCTCAAGGAGACAGAGGCGTCATTGTAGGAGGAACATTTGGTCCCAGGTCGCCTCAACAGTCTGAGCCTCATTACAGCATCTGATAATAAAGCTTTGAGGTCACTTTAAAGTCATACATCAAAAATAGGCTCACACATAATTCTGATAAATACTGTTTATCCGCACTTTATTTTCTAAATTCATCTGATGATCCAGAAGAAAAGGTTTCAGTCACACCCTGACCTGATGTCCCTGACTCTGATTCATCATCTCTAAGTGATGTTTACGCGGTTGAGTCTGTTATCCACTACTATCATTATCATCACAGGTTATAATATGCACCAACAAGTCTGCATTGTGTCCTTCAGGCCTCACAACCAACTTATTGTCATTCCTCCTCCTGCAGCCTTGAGACCTGCAATCTGAGCCGCTGGATAAACTGTTGAAGGAGATGTTCATGTCAATGTTCCCTCCCCCCCCATTTTACAGACAGTTCTCCCTGAATCACTGCTTTTATGAGCTTTTGATTCTGCAGACAATACTTACTTTGACATCCAAAATACAAAAAGAAAAAAAAAATGTTTTTCAAAATATATAGTTTGTTCAAATCATTGGATTGGTGCTTTTCACATTGGTCACTACAGTGGACACCTATTTAAAAGTTATTTACTCCTAAATTCAATGGTTCATGTGGAAATTCATATTAGCCTGTGTCAGGATATTTTTATTCTTCTTAGGGCCTGAAAAATATGTTTTCAGTTTTTTTTCTTAACATATATATTTTCGAAAATGTTATAGACAAACATTTGAGGGTGAAAAAGCTCACAAACTATAGATTATTCAGTGTTAAAATGGATAAAAGAGATTTAAAATGTTTCGCAAAAAAGATAAAAAAAGATTATTCATGAAATAACCAAAAAGAAAAGAAAAGAAGTCAAACAAAAAAATAAGTCATATTTACATTAAGTTCACACTGTTTTATGTTGAATGCTCAGTTACAAATATTTGAGGAAAAAAAAAATAGAAAACTTTTTTTGATGCCTTAAGACAAATAAAAACACTCAAGGGAAAAATCCAGACACTGACTTTCATAATTTATGCATCAGAGAATGAAGCATGAGAAATTAATTTTTCACAAACTTGACGAAAACTCTCTGCTATTTGAACGTTTTTTAAGAAATAGTTTTTTTTAATAAACTAGATTTGTATGTGTATTTTTTTTTTATTTCTTTTTTTTTACTATGCATATTTTTTACTCAGGTCTTTTAAAAGTTCTTGTTCCGTATGTGTGTACAAGTGTGATGGTGAACGTGTGTCTTTGATGCAACTGAGGCCTGTCAAAAGATGAATTTCTGTCACCTTTGTGTCAGACAATAAACTTCTATTCTATTCCATTCTATTTCCAGGATTCAAAAAATAAAGATGAAAACTTAACTTAGCTGAGATTTTTTTAGCATATGTTCAGTCAGAAATTTAAGGTAAAATGTCCAAATAAGTTTAAGACAATACAGTTGAAATCTTAAACCTTAATAAAAAGTCAAAATTTGATCAAAAAAAAGTTAAAATTTTCAGGTAAAAAGGTGAAATTCTAAGTTACACAGTTAACATTTTTAAATAGTCACAAACAATTCATACACAACTTTAGCTTCACTTCATGACATCTTGCAAAAATAGCAAATAATAATAATAATAATAATAATATTCAAAATTATTGCTGAGTAACCTTTTTTTTTTGAAGATCAAAAAAATAATTTGAAAAAATAAATAAACTTTTCTTTTCCAGGCATTTTCATTTTACAGCATGTGGCTGGTGGTGGAGAATAGAGGATGCCTGAAAATAGTTTATTTTATCTTTGAGAGGAGCCTGTATGTGATGTTTTCTTTACAAAACATCACATACTGCACCTTTAACTCCTGCATATAAACCTCAGGCTTTAGTTAAATTAAAGGCTGACAGGGGTCATTGTTTGAATTCATGTGATCACATAAATGTACCAAAACAGTTGGCTAATGCTAGGCTAGCAGCTGTTTATAACTGCCAGCTTGCCTTTGTTATTTGTAGAGGTCACCTGTTAGCTGCTAAGCTAACCCCAACTCTTATGTCTGTAATCTGTGAACTATAAAGTATAAAGTGCTGTATTCTTTTGGCAGGTAGATTTCACAGGCTCCCTTGGTCTGATTCTCTGAGCTCAGTTCCTATCATGGTGTAGACAGAGCTTTATGATGAGCACAGATCCATTTGCAGAAGCATCACAGGCTCTATTTTCAACAGTGACAGCAGCTCACATCCATCTTTGAAGCCTTGGCTGACTGTCAGGATTTCATTTCATCACTGGATGAGCTCCACAGGAACTATTCCCTTCACCCTTCCTACCTGTAAACAGCTGTCCTAATGCTGTTCCTCACATAAACACACAAAGGAGGGGGGGTTTACTAAAGCTTTGATATAACCTGAAACATTAAAGGAAAACAGATGACATGATCTAAAATTGACTTTCCAGCCACTGCATGCTCTAAATTTAGGAGTGATTAAATAATGCATCAGGACTTTTTGTTAGAAGACTCACCAGTGGAGCTGTAATTCCTCTTGTTTGAGCAGAGGCCGTCCCCTCACACGCTGAGGGGCTCTGCTCTCAGGTCCAAGAAGAGACTTAAGGATGAGCTAATCAGCTCAGGATTTTATACACTAATCACTGTTGGCTGCAAACGCTGAGCAGATCACGGGGGAATGAGGAAGCAGATTATGTTCTATTGCTTTGGATTGTACTGGCTGAACATGTATAGATATGAAACACGAACACAGTAGATCTGTGTGCGTACAAAAGTGTTAGTGAATGTGTGTTAGTGTGTCTGCTCTCTGAATGATGTGTCGTCAGAAAGCAGACGTCCTATGACTCTGCGGTTAAAGCGAGGGATGGTGATGGGCAGGCGTTCACTTCGAGCTCCCATCATCCTCTCCATCTGTCTCAGTGTGAGCCAGGGGAAACTGGATCTTTCTATTCCCCTCGCACCTCGGCTAAAAGGAGACCTCTTTAATTACCGTCCTCTGCTGTTCAGGAAGATGATGATGAACCACTCAAGTGGGGCGATGACGGAAAGATTGAAGATGAGAACACATGACTGGGCATCTGTTGTTATATTAGGAGCTAACGTCTAATTTTAGTCTGCCTACTAATCAATGAAATCCTCTTTGAGCAATTCAACACCACATCGAACATGCTTCTCCATTTAGTTTGAAAACATGTCTGTGTTGTGTTATCGCCGTCATATAGGCTCAAAGCCTTTAGACACATGATGTTTACTGTTGGAATTAAAAGATCTCTGTTCCTCCTCTAGTCCAGATCTTTGTGATTACTTTCACACCCTCAGACTTAATCCAATGACTCATCTGTTTTTTAACTTGATAATTCATTTATCATACATGTTGGGAGCTGCAGTTCTCCTCACTGTAACCTCTTTGTAATTTGAATCGTGCTGTGACCAAATGACTTAAATTTGGGACGATGACGCTCTGTAACTTGCAGTAGCACAATGACCTAGAAGCTTCTTTCATTTCTGTCTCATTACACTGATAGCTGCTGTTCAGGTGACAACCTGTCTCCTACATGTATTTTTCATCACCGCAGAAGAATCCCTGGGGTTATCAGCTGAGTGATAATCTTCTGCATTTTCTCAAGATGTGTAAGAAACCAGATAAACATTACAGGTTGAAAACAGGGTTATCACAGTTTGCACAAGTTTGTGTGTCATGACGGGAATGTAAAGCTCTGTACACTTTCTTTTTTTCATTTAAATCCACTTCCATGACTTTTCAGTGACAACAGTCTTTCAGTTTCTGCAAAGAGGAACAAAAATTATTCAACAGTGAGGGGCAAGCGACATTCTAAACACTGTTAATGACACCATAATGCATTCATTAATCTCATTCAAAATAGGTCTGTTACATAGCATTAACTTATGAGCATGCTAGTTTTTTATATTTAGTGGCTAATGTATTGTAAAGTTGAGTATGTTTGTAACGTCTTTAGTAGGTATTTGCTGTCAAAACCAATTCAATATATAATAAGTCAAATATTTAAAACATGAAAAGAAGAGTTGTGGGTTAAATACATATGTGTTTAGAAGTGTTAAAGAGTTGGATGTATGCTTTTATCAATCTACTGGTTCTGGTTTTAATGTATCTCAGTCTATTTTAAGCCTGAGGAAAAACTCTCAAAATCACAAACTATCCTCTGGAGAAACTGAATGGATCAAGTTTAACATTTATGCATTGTTCTTGTATCCTGTTATAATGTTCATGAAATAAAACGCCAACTCCATTGTCATTGATTACAACTCATTACATTATCAGAACATTTGTTCTATGTGAAGGATAATGTATGTTTAATGGGTGATCATGTAAAATAGATACCTGACAGGGTGAGACAAGGCCTTATCTCGAAGCTTAAGTATTGATTGAAAGGTTAATTTTATTGAGTTCGGATTATTTATCGAAATATTTCTTAGAGAAAGTCCCAGTGGTTTCACAGTAGTTAGTATTTACTGGAAATAAATTATTGTCTGTGTTGTAGTTGAGTTAACATGAAACAAAATACAAATGATGTGCAGATTGGTACTGAAATATTGACACAATTGATACCAGATTTTTGTGCCCAAAAATGATTTTCAAATCTAAATATTGCTACTTTCTATACTGTATTCATTTGATGCAATGTTGACAATGAACAGGAAATGATGGAGAGGAAACAATGGAGATCTTGTTTAATTTATGTGTGGTTGATGGGGACGATATATTCCTCCGCCTGGGTTAGTCCATATTTTGTAATTGCAACGACATGCTGCACAGTCAGTCACTCAGCCTGTAAACACCAAGGCAAACTCTGAGACGCAGTTTGTGAAGTTTGTGGAAAACAGTAAGAAGTTTTGGTAACACAACACACCTTGTGAGACACCTCAGGTTTGACCACAACACAAAATACGAGGCCTTTAGTGATGAAGTGGACTGAAGAAGAGAGCACAGAGTGTGGTTCTGCTTCTGGGGTGTGACAGACGTCTGAGTCCTTCAGTGCTGCAGGCTGCAGACACCATCCAGGTACAGAGGGAGGAAATGTGGAGCTTTAGGTTTGTATTATATTACTTTCTTGTTTCATACTCTCTTGTGTAAACTTTGAAAGTTCAACTCAGTATTATGCAGTCTTAAGTTGCCTGTGTGTTCTCATACAACCTCAAGGTCGATGTGTATTGTTGACAACTAACTGTGGCTCCAGCCTCTATCTGTGACCTTCTTTCTTCCAAATCATTCTCACTCAGCTGCATGTGTAGTACATCGACAGCTGTGTCGGTCAGAGTTGACACACTGGTGTTTAGTTAAACTCAACCTCTGTGGAGGCATAGTCCCTGCATGTTTTATATGTGTGATATACCCAGATATCAAGGCTCACTCTTTGGGAGAGACCAGCACTGTGAACTATCTGTGACTGGATTAAATGCTGGTCTGAGGAATTGTCCCTCTTCATGTGATTCTTTGAAGATGATTGTCTCAAGAATTGGGTAAATTCTAACAGTGAGAAGCGCTGTTGCTGTTGAAATTGTTGAAATTGATAACAGAAGTAACTAGATAAATACATTCTTCAACGAATAGCTGCATGAGGTCAGCTTGGACTGATAATATGTGTATCACTGGGATCAACTTACATTGGCAGGTATCTGCATAGGTATTGGCTCAGCATCACAGATACAAGCTAAATTTTAATCAATTTCGGATCAGAAAAGATATCAGTGGTATCATTTTTTTTAATTTGTCACAGTAATGAACAATTCAAAAAAACAAACAAACAAAATAAAAAAAAACAATCCGTCATCCCGCTGTCCTGCACATTCTCTGTGTTGCACATTTTCATTGCACTATTTAATTTAAATGTGTATATATATATATTTTTTCATTTTCTTTCTTCCACTTGTACAAAGTTTCTATATTTCTAATATTTCTATATTTCTAATTTGTAGTTACTTAATATCTGTTTTTCTTACAAATGTGATATTTAATGTTTATTCTTACTTGTTTTTTTGTACAAAGAGAGCACAGTTGAAACCAAAGTCAAATTCCTTGTATGCTTCTTGAAGATATTCGGCAATAAAGGAGATTCTGATTCTGATTCTGACTCTGTATCAAACATCACAGCCAAAAACTGTAAATCAAGGTTAAGTTACAGTCAAACATTAGCCAGCTTATTTTTTATTGTTCATTTTACACTGAATACTTCTACTGACAGTTAAGTTAGATGAGAGGAACAAATATATAAATGCTATTACAATACAATACAATATAATACAATGTTAGCCCCTTGATGTACCTCAACCTCCTGAGACCCAAGCTTTTGTCTAGTGTGCATTTTATATTTTTCCTTGCTTTTCAAGATATGTAATATCTAATAAGCATAAAAACTGAACTTGGTCTTTGTAGGATGCTATGGTTTTAGTGCCAGAGTTTGTAGCTAAAAGTGTTATTTGACATAACTATACTGTTTATCCACTGAAAGGGGTTTGAAGTCATTATATCACCAAAAGATTACATGGGCAGTGTCTCTTAATGGGGCTAATAGGTCAAAGTTTTTAGAAAACTAAAGTATCATGAGTCTGAGAGGCAGAAATGTAACGTCCACCTGTGGGGACGCCAGGTCTTAAGATGTTTAATTTCTCTCCCCTGCTCAGCTACCTTTGCTATGATTGTTGATCAGGATCCAGTATAACAATATCTGTTGTTTAACCTGCAGAATTAGCATTCTAATTAAAGTAACATTGTGCTTCATTGCTTGCTAAAGTGATGCTCATGGAAACTTGATTTAACACAGTGTGTGTGATGTGGTTGTCTCTGGCAGTGCTAACCACTGTCAAAGAGTTTTCAACAATCAGAAAAAGAACGTCAAACACAGTCAGATAAACCTAAGAGCAGTTTCTCTCAGGGTGGACAGCCCTGCTCTGTGATGACCAGTGGTTTTGGTGAACATTAGATAATACAACCAAAGGCTTCAATCTGAGTTTCAGTATTGTGGTGTTTGTGTGTGTGTGTGTGTGTGTGTGTGTGTGTCTGTGTGTGTGTGTGTGTGTGTGTGTGTGTGTGTGTGTGTGTGTGTGTGTGTGTGTTATCTCTTAAACTCCTGATTGTTGATCCTCTCTTTTTGTAAGAGCCTACATTTTTGTGAGTAGTCCGATAAGATAAGAAGTTAACTGTCTCACTCTTTGACCCACTCTGATCCATCTCATTCTTTGATAAATCTTTGTCTCTTGGAAGAAGTTTGACTCGATGTTATCTGGCAGGTTACAACATAGGGATCATCCTCTGCCTGCAGGTCAAAGGTCAACTGAGGATTTCAGCACACCACCTCAGAGGCATTCCAGCCCATAACTACATTTCGAAACAATGTTTTTGATACGATCACAACATGAGATTGTTTTTCTCTATTCCTGTAGAGTTTTGTAAAAGAGTGAATGAACACTTTTTTAAAGTTTTGAATTGAAACATGTAGTGAATGAAAATCAAACCTTGTGACATGGCTCATTCAGGAGCACACATGGGAGGGTCATGAGATATTATTCAACATGGATTTGACAATTTCTCAAGAGGAAGAAGGTGTGGTGCTTATTCACAGAGACAGATCATTGTAAACAGAGTTTCTTACAACACAGTGACCTTTGACTCTGAATTAAAACTTAGTATTTTTGAAAGTCCTCATCCCAAACAACAAATTCTGGAACAAATATGTAAAACCACCGGACTGAACGTGCACTGAAATGATGATAAACTCCCAGGAGAATTTTTTTTGGTTCCTGTTTATTTACCATTTGAGAGCTTTTATTCTATACCTTTGAACGTGTAGTTCTGCTTCTTTAATGCCACTAATATAACGTCACTCTTCTCGTACTTCTGGAGGAACTTCAAAACTTTATGTAACATGTTCTTTACAGCTTTCCCTCATCAAACAAAAGTAAGCTGCATGTACCATGAGCTACATGTGTCTGGATAGGTGGAACATGAAACACGAAACACCCCGAAAGAAAACTCCCATAAAAGAACAATAAAAATGTCTCGACTGACTGTATCATGACAAATACTGGGCTTGTTTTATTTGTGTTTGGCATAACACAGAGCTGAGCCTCAGGCTTTATCCTTCAAGAAGAGGAGAGGACTTAAGCCTGGTGGACTGTAACTTTTATAGCACTCTAAAACTCATTTTGAGGGTTTCACAGCTTTGATGTGAGAATGGTGTTTCGTATGGTGTTCTTTTTTTCATAATGACTCCTTTTGGGACCATTGAATTTAACTTATTACAGTTATTGTCCCATTATTTCCCTGCTCTGATATAACTTTTTTCTTTAACAAATCCTCTTCACTGGGTTTATTTTTCCAGATAGAGTCTATACAGTCCGGTATAACCAGCTTCTTTTCTAACCATGAAAACATTTCTGGCTCTTATTGTAAAGCTGTCTTAGAGTTATAAATATTTTTACAAGTTCTACTTAAAGATTTGCACAATAAAACACTTTAAAGCTTGGCTCTACATGGTCATGCGGCTGTGGCCCCTGAAGACACAGAAGTGCTTTTTTTTTTTTAACACGGGAACTTGGAGACTGTTTGACATTTCTGTCTTTGCATTGTCTAATTTAAGAGGTTTTAAACTCCTGTGTAGTGTTGATTTTGTGGATTGTGTGGGAAAGGATTCAGATCATATAGAGGCTTTTGTCAAATCACGAGATGTCAAAGTTTCTTTGAAAACAATTGCAGTTGGAAAAGTGCAGTTTGAGCCAAAAACAATATCATGAAGAGGGGAATTTGGGTTAAAGAGTGAGCCTAAGGCTCAGAGGAATGTGTTTCACGCGAAGATTTAGACCTGTTATCTTCTTCATGTACTCCTGACCTTTATTCTTTACAACCAAAGTCAATATAAACAGATAATACACCAAACACTAAACAGCTCTGGATGCTTGAGGATTCCAGTCTTCTTTATATTGACATTTTCTCTGTAAAGAGGAAAAGTCCACTGTCTGAACAGTCCTGTAGCACCACGATCATGATTATGCCATGCGTAATCTGGCGCAAATGAACCCAAATTACGCATTTGTTTATTGTCACTGTTATGACCAGAAGTGTAGTCCCGCCCACCAAGACTGCCTCAGCCAATGAGCTCAAGTCTTGCCTTGGAGGAGTGATCTGTATATCTCAAACTCAAGCCAGCCTGTTCATTGAACTGAGTCAGCGGCCATGCGCAAATGGAGCTGAAGGAGGGCTGTGCTGTGTAGGCTGGTGTCTACATAAGATCTGTGCCTGCGGGAATACACACACAACGCCGACTGGAAATCCCTGACAGCAGCTGGAGCCTTGACTTTATTTGTTCTCTATTCAGACGCACTGATTTCTGTGAGGAAAACACAAATCAAGATTGTCTGACGGGTACCCGGGGATCTCTCCAACCCCTCCTCTTATTCCACAGCAGTTTGGACTACGGATGCAGAGAGCAGCAGCAGCAGCAACGATGCGGCGGTTGTGCTGTTAACTCGTTGGACTCCTCTTGTTTTGCCCTTATTTTGCCGCTTTTACCCTCAGGAGGCAAAATACACCCAGAATGAAGCTCAAGCCGAACCAGACCAGGACATATGACGGCGAGGGCTTCAAGAAACGAGCAGCATGTCTGTGCTTCAAGAACGAACGTGAAGAAGAGGTACGAGCTGTCTCACATTATCTTTACACTCAACCTCATAAATAAAACAGAGGAGTTATATTTGACTTTGTGGCCTAGTCATCCCCACTCATTCAAACAACAGAGAGATTTTTCTTGTCGGAAACCATCACAAAATGCGATATTGATATGAGAAATAGAATTGTGGCGTGAGCTTTCTTGTGAAGCGTTATTTACGCGGTTATTTATTCATTTGTGTCATTCACCACGTTTCGATATGTGTGTTGATGCACCTTGGTCCATCCAGTTCAGGCTAGTTTTGGGAGCACGTAGAGAAAGGAGAGAGAACAGCGTGTTGTCAAGGTAACTTCAGTTGTCAACAGACGAGTGTGGTTCATTCGCTTCAAAATAAATCTGACCCGACGAAAAATCTATTCGAAGCTCATTTAAAATTAACGCAATGCTCTTATTTTGAAGACGAATGCTATTTACTTCCTGTTAGCGTACAGCTAGCTTGAAGCCAAAAACAGAGGGGGCGAGGTTGCCCATTTCTGTTCATAGGTGGTTAAATATTGGGGTTCGTCGCATGTGGATACAAGATATAACAATAAAACCTCTGTTAAATTTATTTATTCAATGTGAAGTTGCGTCACTAGTAAAGAGGAGGGTCACCATTTTGGCCATTCATGCGCGAGCCCCTGCATCCCGCCGGCCTCGAGCGGGCAGCTGGAGAATGAAGTGGACGATGATTTAAAGGGACCTTCACTAAATAAATAACGACTGTGCGGTGACTGTGACTGACTGAGGTTGTTGTTGCGTCTTCAAGACTCCTTTCAGTGATATACAATGCTGTGAAATCACCTAAAATAGTACTGCCGTATCTTTCCTAGATGTGTCCCCCCCTATAACGTCGTTAAAAAGACACGACACAGGCTATGTCAACACGAAACACCACAATAACTCAGCATGCCTACGAAAAAAACTGCTTTTTAATGTAAATTCAAACAATACACGTCTAAATAATAACTTATGTATTAAAAAGAATAACAAATGAGGTTGACAGAAAAGGAAATTAAATGAATATTGACATAAAAAAACCTCAGTCGGACATGCTCAAAAACTGTCACATCTGGATTCAGGGAATCAAAAATGAATGAAGAAAAGCTATATGTAAGATTAGCTATTATTAGGATACATGACAACTCCAACACTACAGCTGAACAGCCAGTCTACTGTCTGAATAGGACCCTGTTATATTCAGGACTATAACCTGTGTTTTGGGACACACACGTTATCATTCCACATATTTATGTCCAGTAAGTTACAGGTTCCCTTGTGGCACTAATAATAACCATGCTTCCATTTTACTGGTACTGGAAGGCATATTTATTCCCAAACATCAGGTTCGTGTCCCTTTTATTGTGTCATATTCTTGCAAATCTAAATTAAGCCTCCTGTTTGAGCATGGTATAAACAAAGTGTTACACAATATACTGTAAAAGTAGTCCAGTCTGTCTTCAGTGTGGCACAGAGCTGTGCCCGAGCCGAGCCCCTCAGTGTTTGGCTGCACAACACTCAGATATGAAGCTTTAAACAAACACACTACAGAGTATCTCTTTACTTATGCACAAATGTTATGTCATCCTGGTGCTATTGCGTAATTTTTTTCTCAGAACTTGTTGTTCTCTGTGATTCTTTGCTTTAAACTTGAAGTCACAGGAAAGGACAGTCAGATTATTGTCACAACAAAAGTGTGTAGGTGTGACTGCCAGTGTCAGGGCTTCAAGCTTTGACATGCATGTCTGCACACGCAGAGGACTGTTCTTGACGCAGGAGAGCCAATGTGGGGTTCTGTGATATTAGGTGCTTACAATAGCAATTCTACGTTAAAAGAAACTTAAACTATGAGGCATTGTGTTATCAATATGTTCTTTAAACACATGCTTACACATACACAATCAGTTTCTAGACACACGACACCTGACTGTGGTGAAATAAAATCCATACATGCTGCCAGACTGTTTTGTTTCGGAGAGGAAAGGAGAAAGCTGAACTCTCAGGGCGAGGTTCTCCATGACAGCAATTAAAGTCCTGATGGGGGGAAAAGGGACCTGACAGAGATGCAGATAGACGCCAGCGATAACTGAGCAGGTCACCTGAGCCTCGGAGTATGAATTGCTTGTGGCTTGTCTACTATTAAAGCCTCTCAACTGATTCTGTATCTCAGCAGTGCAGTAATACGTTTTAAACACACTCAGATGAAGGTCATTCATTCAGAAATTTAATTCAGTGTAAAAGAGAATTAGGTCTTAATTAATGTGATTTTCCGTAAGCATTATGTCTGCACAAGAACATGTTTTTATTGTCAGTTTTTATCGCTGTAAAGAGATATGTGGGTGTGTAGCTGTGAAGTTTCCCACCTAGTTTCTGTTCAGGAGTCACCCAAAGGCAGCAAAGAGTCTGGATTTAAAGCTGTTCTAACCGAGTTTCTAAAATCAATAACCAAAGGGACTTAATGATGTTAAACTATTTGCTCTTACTCACTGACCTAAATGAGAACTCTGACCTGGCTCAGTAATTTACCTCCTCTCTGCAGCACTTAAGTAGCAACTTTCACCTCATTGATGGATTTCCTGGCTTGTGATTTCAATTCAATCAATACCTATATATATTATTTTGCAGCTTTTATTTTTAATTGATAGAAAAAGTCCTCTAAACTACCTGCAAACTCACTGCTCACTAAACAAAAACAAGGCAAGCTATTTTGTGACAAATTCCACAAGTAAACACATTCAAAGTTTTGCTTTTAAAAATGAAATGCTTAAAGAAAAGATGATTAAAAGATCAAAAATGAAACAATCTGGAGTATTTGGAATCATAGCAAAAGATAAAGTAATTTTAAATAAAGATGTAGTGCAGCATTTTGCAGACAGATTTTTCTCTCTGGGTGGTGGTGGAGACGGAAACACACTGAAAAAATGATGTGTAACTAGAACCTTGTTAGCTTAAAAGTGCACTTATGTAAATTGAAAGGCAATAATGTGTTGGTTATTTCATTTGCCACATTCATCAGTCTCATCTTAATATCAGAATCCAATCTTCA
>RPOG01003112.1:0-71939 GCA_008086565.1 Thalassoma bifasciatum | reverse complement strand
GGGTCTCTGGATCCCGTGGAGACTGTGTGTGTTTCTCTCTTATTTATTTTCTCCGGAGTGGTTTTCTCTTATTTATTTTCTCAGTGTGGCTCTACAGAGAGGATCGGCTGCTTGTCTTTTATATATTTTGTTGGAACATCTCTCCTCACTTCATGTCTTTCTCCCGAGGGCTGCTCCTCTCCGGTTCGCCTCCTTCGGCTCGTGTCACTTAAACTTTCAGACTCCTGCGCTCGGCCGCTGCGGGGAGAGATCGTTCCCGCGCCGACAGTGTGTCAGCCATTATTTACAAGTTTGGAAAATAGCAGGAGCGTGAATTATTGACAGAGCAACTTGATTTAACAGTTTCAGATTCTCTCTGTGAGGCTGAGAGCGAGCACAGGTTTGAGCCTGTCAGTGTGATGATGAGAGGATTAATCAATACTAAGATGCAAACTTCACCTGACAGACGGGACGACTGAAGTCAGGATCCTTGAGTTAAAACTTCAGTGCCAGATCCTGTTTTGTTTCTTTTTTTTACTTTTGTTCTCAGAACTGTGAGGTAAGAGTAAAATGGTTCGTGGTTGGGTGAAAACATTTATTAACAAACAACTGTCTTTACTCTTTTTAAATTACAATGAGAACAGAAACTTCCAAGACACAAGTCGACACAAATGTGTTTGAATGTCTCCTAAAGGTAACCATGGTAACCATCCTCACCTGTGATCTATTTGTTTGTAATCAGTGTGTGTGTATAAAAGCTCAGTGAGTTTCTGAGCTCCTGACAGACACTTGCATCTTTCACCCAGTACTGCACTGACATTTCTGGATTCTGAGTCATGAGGAAAGAAAAAGAATTGACAAAGTTTCTGCAGGAAAAGTGAATCCAACTGTATAAAAGAGGAAAGGGATATAAAAAGATATCCAAGGAACTGAGGATGCCAATAAGCAGAGTTCAAACTCTAATGAAGAAGTGGAAAATGAGGGATTCTGTTGAAACCAAACCACGGTCAGGTAGACCAACAAACATTTCAGCTACAACTGACAGGAAAATTGTTCTGGATGCAAAGAAAAAGCCACAAATAACTTCAGCTGAAATACAGGACTCTCTGAAAGAATGTGGTCTGGCTGTTTCAAGATGCACAATAAGGAGGCACTTGAGGAAAATGGGCTGTGAGGTCGAGTCGCCAAAAAAACCCAATTTCTACGCAAATGCCACAAAGTTTCCTGCTTAGAGGTCAGTCTCCTGTCCTCTCTATCATTGAGCCACTCTGAGGAGATCTCAAACCTGCAGAAATGTTTTTATGCAGAGACTCAGAGATAACCTTTGTTCTGCATCAACAGGAAACAGACAGAGATAATTCTCCATGTTCAAATGTTCAACATTATTTTTATAAACATGAGCATAAAAGGTGAAAATATCTGAATCTGAACTCAGGGTCTGGACATTCTGTTTTTATGTCATGAAACTAGAGTGGAGAGGTTAAAGCTGAAGGGGTTCGGTCAGTAAAAGGACTCTTTGCTGGTGTTTTTGATATCTGCAGATTCATGAGGAAGATCTGCAGTGTTTCCAGATCTCACAAGAGAAAAAAAATGACCAGCTCTGAGTTTACAAGTCCAACAGCTGACTGTGTAAACAAGAGATCGCTCGGAAAAAATGGATGAATATACGTTTTATTTTGTTTGCAGTAAAGTGACAATAGAATCAGGGTAACACTTTATTTGTCTGGTTATGCACAAAACTGACACGACATTTGTCACTAAGTTGAAGGAGGCTTCATACATGTTGTCATTAAGTGTCATTTAGTCAGTTATGTCACTTTTAAAGCAAAGTTGACATTGTTTGGTGATGTTTTCGTTACAACAACTTGACATTTACAAAGACAACAAAACCTGCCACTGTCTTTGTAAATGTCAAATGTCATAACAAAGACATCACTTCACCTTTTTCTTCCTGTAGCTTTATTCTGAAACTGAGCCCATTCAAAACAGGAGAAATACTTTCTCCAGTTCCACTCAGATTTAGAGCTTCAGTGAGGCCTGTGTTGAGTTTTCTTTGATAGACTTGATGTTATATTTCGTTCACACCTCGGGCAGAAACGTTTGTTCTCCTCCTGCTGCTCCTGCTGCATAAATCCAGCTCCAGCTTTCTTAGCATTCACTGCAAATCTGTGATTTAGGTCCTGGGACACTTTGATTTATGCCGTCGCCTCAGAAAGGTTAGAGGTGCTCAATAAAAAACACGATTAATAATTTAATCTGCTCAGTATTGTTTGCTGCTGCTGCTGCAGCTGCTGCAGCTCCGGGTTTTTGTCTGCAAAGCCACCAGCTCTCAGTTTACAGATGGAGACGCATCATTAAAAAAGGGACTAATGAAAGAAAGAAGATGCAAACTTAGAGTCAAAAAAACATCCCCACTAACATAGAAGTTATTTATTCTACTTGAGATGATTTTTTTAAAAACTGAACTGTACATTTGTTTTCCACAAGTGCAAATTCATAAACTGTGAGAAATCAAAATTTTGTTTCCTTTTTTCTTTTTTTTGTTTTATTCCTGTTTTTGGTTGCAGAGTAGCCAGGATTAATTCACAGTGGCAATTTTATTTTTCCTGATCAGGATATAGACTTTACTATGAGTGAACTTTCATGTTCAAAATACTTTTTTTCTCAAGAGAAAGTTGCTCACACATTGAGCATTAAGCATTTTAAACAACTGTAGACAAAGATAAACAAACATCACATAGTTCAGTAATACACTGAAAATTTAGTTTACTGCTTAAAATGTCAAAACACCAAATCCAGGAAAATAAACACAGAAAACAAATTGTTTGAATACGAAAATATCAGAAATACTAAAATAATAGATGATAAATTTTTACAATAATAAAATATTTAAAATTAAAATACCAAAAATTCTGAAATACTTTGTTAAAAATACTAACAATAATGGAATACTTGATAAAATACTAAAAGTACTTAAAAGTACTAAAATATAAATATACTTAAAAATGCATTACTAACTTAATATTAAAATAATTAAATGCAGTTGTTCAGTGTATTGTTTCAATGTCTAAAAGAAGAATAATTACTGAAGAAAACACTTTTATCTGTGATTTTTTTTAATCACTGATAGACATCGCTTGGATTCCAGACAGACTCTAGTGGACACTCAGGGAACTGCAGGTTATTTAACATGGAGCTCTATGGGACTGACTCACTGCTGGAGACAGACTCTAGTGGACACTCAGAGAACTGCAGGTTATTTAACATGGAGCTCTATGGGACTGACTCACTGCTGGAGACAGACTCCAGTGGACACTCAGGGAACTGCAGGTTATTTAACATGGAGCTCTATGGGACTGACTCACTGCTGGAGACAGACTCTAGTGGACACTCAGAGAACTGCAGGTTATTTAACATGGAGCTCTATGGGACTGACTCACTGCTGGAGACAGACTCTAGTGGACACTCAGAGAACTGCAGGTTATTTAACATGGAGCTCTATGGGACTGACTCACTGCTGGAGACAGACTCTAGTGGACACTCAGAGAACTGCAGGTTATTTAACATGGAGCTCTATGGGACTGACTCACTGCTGGAGACAGACTCTAGTGGACACTCAGGGAACTGCAGTTTATTGAACTTGTTAAAGGCGTCATTTAAAGCGTTTCTATTTGAATTTTTGGTTTGTTGAAGGCTTTAAACTGAGGTCAAGAACCAAAATAACCTGAAAAACCGAGACTAGATTTGTGTTTTACTTTTATTTTGAAAAACTGATCTCAAACAAATAATTTTTTTCCCTGATTAACTCAAAATTGATCAGCTGTATAGCTCAAAAACCATCACATATTTCTTCTTTAAGGACTTATTTTTCTCAGAAACTGCCTCTAGTTGCCATTAGAAGAACTGCAGGTGTTGGCACTTATGCACTAACCTCCATTTCCATAGTTACGTGTTTGATCCAGAGGTATAAATTGTGTTTTTCAAAGAGTGTGTGAAACAATCAGATGTAGTTTGGTTTGAGCTTTGCTGCTCGAGACTCTCGTTTGATATTTTCTCCGTCCAGAGAAGTCGCCCCCTGCAGGTCTTTAAACCAGCTTTAATGCGAAGAAACTTCTGGATGAGTTTCCATTTCTTTTTAAACTCAAAGGCTGCTTTAAACAGTCTTTTTTTTCTGGATGCATGAAGTCTCTCCATCCTCTCTCTGCAGGCCTCCAAAGTTTCTGCCCATATTTAATGTCGTCATTATAGATTTCATGCTGCGGTTGACACACTTTAGCTGCCTCTGATTCTCTTCTCTCTAAATTTAAATAGAGCGCTCCACCTCAGTGTTATGTGGCTTTAGCATGTGAATATATACAACACACACACACACACACACACATACGTATATATAACATACAGCTAACCAAACACACATTAATGCACACTCCAGGCGGCTGCTGTTGCAAACTTGATGTCATGATTGGTGCCAACCCCTGATGTGTTTCTGATCTGAGGCCTGTGTGTGTGTGTGTGTGTGTGTGTGTGTGTGTGTGTGTGTGTGTGTGTAAAAGACTGAAGCATCAACGATGAAGACTACAAACAAGATTATGGACCAGAATCAAAGATGTTGACTCAATGATCACGTCCAGCAGGGGGCGACTCCCTGTAAAGACCAGAAATAAACTCCTGATCAAAATCTTAAAAAACAGTTGAAAAATTGCACTTAATTACATTTTGTATACTGTTGTATCTCAAAAAGTTTCTTAGTTGTGTTTTTAAATGAAAGAAGAAGAAATGAGAGTCTGACAAAATTAATTAAAAATAAATGTTCTGTTCATCAGCTGATCAGAACTTTCAGAGCACAGCCTTTAAAGGAACCCGACTGTAAGGACTAACAGGCAGGAATCTGCTTAAATCTTTGTCTCAAACTAGAATTTGTTGTTAAAAGACATAACAAATTGGTTTTTCTTTAAAAAAAAAAAAAAAAAANTGACAGCTGGGATAGGCTCCAGCCACCCGTGACCCTAAACAGGTTAGACAGTTAAAGGGAACCCCGACTGTAAGGACTAATAGGCATGAATACGCTTAAATGTTTGTTTCAAACTAGAATTTGTTGTTAAAAGACATAACAAATTGGTTTTTCTTTAAAAAAAAAAAAAAAAAACAGTTTAAAACAGTTTCTATCCTTCGGGCGCAGCCATCGTTTTACTGCAGCAATGCATTCTGGGTTGATGACGTAGATTGGTTGCTTGGTGCATCTGGATTTGGCCGTTTCCTCACTACTAGTCGCCGTAAGTCACGAGGTTTGAGGAGGGAAAAAACATAATAATGCCACATGTGGCTGCTTTTGGGTGAAAGGTGAAACCTGAGATATTAAAGTTGAAATTCTGAGACAAAATGTCAAGTTTTTGGGAAGAAAAAGACAAAATCGTAAGATAAAAAGTCAAAATTTTGAGTTAAAAGTCAAAAATTGGAGATAAAAAAAAGAAAGTCAAAATTATAAGATAAGTGGTCAATAATTTAGGATAAAAAAGTTTTTAATATGAGATAAATGTCAATAATTCAAGATGAAAAAGTTGAAATTCAGAGACAAAATGCTGTTTTTTTTGGGGATAAAAACGTCAGAATCATGGGAAAAAGTCAGAATTATGAGATTAAGAGCCCAATTTGGGATACAAGTCAATAATTTGAGATAAAAAGTCAAAATGATGAGATCTAAGTCACTGCACCTTTCAGTCCAAAGGAAACAAGGAGACTGATGTTAGTCTGCACAGCTTCCCAAAAGACAAGAAAAGAAGGAAGTTGTGGGAAATGGCTTGTGGGCGTAAACAACTTCCCATGGAGCCGCGGCTATGTTCTGGCCACTTCTCCCCAGAAGCATTTGCTGCATTTAGCCGGCCCATGCTGATGAAAGAGCTGACAGGTGTGGGTCATTATAAACGGAGACTAAAGCCAAATGCTGTGCCGACTATTTTCCAACACAAACCCACAAAACTTCCTCTGGAAACCACTGAAGTCCGCTCCAGGACTTATATGATCCTGTATGAGATCCAGCCCGGTGCAACCATATGACATCACTACCCAGACGTTATTGTAAACAACAATGGCGGCTACAGGTGAAAATATTTTTTCAAATTTTATACAAACTAAGATATTTAGAGAGATTTTATTCTGGTTCTTATGTAGCTGGTAAAAACACTGATCATTTAGGAAAATGACGTTCTGGTAGCCAGGGGAACTTTTAACACTTCTCTCTATTCAGCTCAGACTTTGGGAAAGTTTTAAAACCAGAAAACTCTGCTGGTATCAACAGTTTGCAGAGCTCTCCAACCTTTTCAGAATCAGGGTTTTAGTGACGAGGATTTGAAGTTTTTACAGCTCCACATTCAGATCCTCGTTCTCTTTCCCCACACTGTGACGTCCTTTTGATTTAATGTGGAGAACGATAATATAATAGACTCCAGTTTCTCAGCAGGAGAATAAACCAGGAGACTAGAAGAGACGAGAGGGGAATGTTTGGACTCTGCATAATTGATTTGTAATAAATAAGTGATGATGTAGAGGTGAGGAGGAGGCGTCCTGATCTTGGCTGGGACGAACACGACCTCATGTTAATTAGACATTGATTTCTACATCACTAAATAATGGAAATATTCATCTGCTGTCAGCATTCAAATACATAATGTTGGACAAGGAGGGGAAGAGAGGAAGAGTCAGAGGATGAGGAGGAAGCTTGGGTTTGGGTTTTAGAAAGAGTCAAATAAGAGATTTAAAACCAGATAATCCAGATTAACATATAAAATGCTCAGATTTACATGTTCTTCGTCAACTATGTTTTATCAATGGAATAACTGAATTGTCAAAGCCATTAATGGAGCTGCTTAAAATTGATCAATAATGTGACACAAGACTGGTAAAATTGCCCAAAAATTATCAAAAGTGATTAAAAAAAAGTTGTTTGTACCCTTTAAAATGGATCTGATGCAACATTTATTTGGTCTTTTTACAAGATAAGTACTTCAGTGACCCTAAAATCTTTTTATTGCTCTTAACCCTAAAAAAAAAAAAAAGTTTTCAAAAATTGAAGTGTTTATTAACTATTTGAACAAAATCCATAAAAAGATATTGCTACTTTCTTTTCCTTAATGATATATTTTTGTATCATATTTGAAAAACTGATCGTTTTGGCAACTTTTTTTAGTGAACATACAGTCTTTAAATACAGAAAATACTCATTAAAATAAAAATAATACATTGTTTTTGTACTGTAATATCAGGAAAATAAGTGTATGGATGATTTCATGAAAGCAGCCGTTTTGAAAAGGGGCAAAAAAACAACTTCATTTGCCAGTAGTGGTATAATAATCCTCATGGGGGCAGAATATATGTTTAAAAGTCTTTAATTTGGATTATTTATCACTTAGGTGAGACAGAGGTCTTTCAAACTCCAAATATACCAAAATATACCAAATATACCACGTTACCAAATATTACCAAATATAATATGTGCAGCAATATAAGTTTAAATGTGTTTAGTTTGAATTATTTAAGCCATTTTCTGACTCACTGTTGGAGACAAACTCTAGTGGACACTCAAGGAACTGCAGTTGCTGATGCATGGATTTAATTTTTCACAAACCTGGTTCTCATAACTAACCAAAAAAATATATATATATTTTGGAACTGAAGTGTTTATTAACTCTTACAACAATATCCATCAAAAACATTGCTACTTCCTTTTGTTAATGATTTGTTTTTGTATCGTATTTGAAACACTGGGTGGTTTTGGCAACTTTTCTGGTAATGTTTTCAGTAAATATTCATTCTTTCAATGCAGAAAATACTTAATACTTAAAAAATTAAGATGTTATTTGTACCCTAACTTCTTGAAAATAAGTGTGGATGATTTTGAAAAGGGGCAAAATACAACTTCATCTCGAATAAATGTTTAATAGGCTTGAAATTGGAGTATTTATCAATTTGATGATATAGAGAGCTTTGAAACTCATTTTGGAATATAATATGTTCAGAAATATAAGATTAAATGTGTTTAGTTTGAAATATTTAAGCCATTGTTTTCTGACTCACTGTTGGAGACAGACTCTAGTGGACACTCGGGGAACTGCAGCTGCTGATGCATGCAAGGAAAATCTTTGGAATAACTGTTAAATTCAAACATTTTCATTTAAATAGAACATGTTCCCTTTTTGTTTGGGTTTTGATAGTTTGATGGTGAATTCTGGGCTTGTTGGATCCAGTTGAGCTCAAACTTAAAGCTCCGTCCGTCTCCTGCGTCGTTGTGGTGTTGGTGGTGAAGTAAACAGCTGGTGAAGATGCTCGGGGGAAGTGTTGGACAGTTTTCACCACTAAAACCTTCTGTCTGTCTGTCTGAGGCAGATTTCTTTCATATGCACATTTTGGCAGGTTGAACCCAGCTTCCTGCCAATGAAGCTCCTTAAATTTACTGAGTTTAAGATTTGAAGAAGAGTGAGGAGGTAGAAAAAGCAGAGATGAGAGAAGAGAGTCTGTCCTGCACATTTTCAGGATGTTCTTTCTCACAGGTATAAGAATCACATTTCTAAAACCATTGTTTGGTGTTTTTGTGCAGCAGCTTCAGATACCAACGTGGAAAGTTTTGTACCGGTGCATTCATATCAATATTTGACCCAAGAGCAGTGAGGGTCACTTTTTAAAAATGGTATACAAGGGAATCAGTGAATAGTGAACTGAAATAATACATGACCTTAAGCAAACAAACTTCATTTATTTTTAAAAATTCTTTAATTTATCAGTGTTTTCCTAATCATTTTTTCATACTCATTGTTTTAAATGCAGCCTAGACATAAAACCATATGATATTTTCATGCTCCTGCATATTTTTGCATGTCAAAAAGTTGTTTGTAACTTTTTTTGAGGGGCTTTTTTGCTTTTTTATTGATGAGACCACTGAAGAGAGACAGAAAATACTGAAAGTTTGGAGCGAGGGAAGACTCAAAGTCAACATTGTTTTCAACAGTTTGGTTCTCTGGTTTAGGCATTATTGATTGTAAATCTCACATTTAATGAATCTGTCATTACAAGTCAGAAAACAGGAGTAAGCACAGAGGAGTTTTCTTCTACAGCTTTATCAGTTTTAGATAAAGCTGTAGATGTATCACATCCGGTTCATCCCGGGAGTTGGTACATTCCCTTTCCGGTTAATGCTTGAGCTTGTAAAAGTGTTTCGCCACTTGTAAATTTGTTGCAGCGTTTGTAAAAGTGTTTCACGTCTTGTTAATTTGTTTTCCGAAAGGTAAATTTGTTTCAGAACTTGTAAATGTGTTATGGTAATTTAATTTTTGTTTAGTGAATGTAAATTTTTTTTCTAAAATGTAAATTTGTCTTAACCATTGTAAAAGTGTTTCACAATTTGTAATTTTGTTCTGCCCTTCCCGGCCACCGTAGATTCATGAGTTTATACATGTGTGAGATAAAGAAAAGTTCAGAAACTTAAAGTGTGAGAGGAAAAAGATACAAACAGAAACTTCATTTGTTCATAACTTCAGAGTCAGGATGCAGCAGATATAACTTCCTCTGTGTGTGTGTGTGTGTGTGTGTAGATAGCATGAACACACACACACACACACACTTACACACACACACTTATGCAGACATGAGTCAGTGTTTGTGTGGGAGAGAGAGGAGGAGAGGTGGGAATCCTATTAGACAGTCGGACCTTGAAATAGAAATCCTCAGAGAGTAAAACGAGCGGACAGAGAGGATCTCATGACACACACACACACACACACACACACACACACACACACACACACACACACACACACACACACACAGGTAGAGAGACACACACACACACACACACACAGTTAGAGAGAGAGACACACAGGTAGAGAGAGAGACAGAGAGACATAGAGATAGAGGTGTGTGTGTGTGTGTGTGTGTGTGTGTGTGTGTGTGTGTGTGTGTGTGTGTGTGTGTGTGTCTCCTCATTGCGGAGGGATCAGGCGTTAGGACCCGGGGGAGCCACGATGATCAGCTGAGCGGCCTTAAGCAGGTGAAGCTGACAGAAGCAGGGAGGCGTGTTCCGGAAATTGAGCGTCTTTGACTTTTCAAAATAAAGCTACTTTTCCTGAAACTGCTATGAAAACACATCAACCTCAAGTAGAAAAAAAACTTGAAAATAATGAAAATTGAACAACAGTTTCTTTTTATTATTTGATCATTTGTGTCAGAACTTTTCTCTGTGAGGTCAAACAGTGGTAATTTATATTATTTTGTCTTGTTTTGTCATATATTTGCACTGGTTTATGCTTCTCAGGTAGGGTGACCAGATTTTAAAAGACCCCATATTTGACCTCTGAGAGATTCTTCAAGAACCCCCCAAAGATTCTCCCAAAGATGACAAGGTAGCTGTATAACACAAGCCTTTATTTAAAACACTCCTTTTCTGTTTGAAGTGTAATTTTTTAAATAATGTAAACATATATAATGAACAGAAGTCCATCTTCTTCAGTTAAAAGTGTAAAATGAAAAATTGCCTTTGATGAGGTTTTCTTTTGGCTCATGTTTAGTTGAAAGTTTTGCATAAAAGTCAAAATTTGTCTTGTTTTGTTAAAAATTCTGAAAGTCCCCTTTAAAGTTTTACATTTATATCAGAGTTTTGACTACTTCAACTCCAAATTTTGGCATTTAAAAACTTAAAATTACATTTTTTTTCCTCAAAATTCTGACTTGTTATTGGCGTTTTCTCTCACTCTATGTATCTCTGTATATTTTAACCTAGCAAAAACTGGGCTTCCACTATGATGCCTCACCACATGCTTGTATAAAAAGAAAAATATGTTTATTTCACTTTTGTCAAAACATAAATAATGCCTCAAGATCTTCGTCATTCTGTAGCTCAGTGCATCTTTGCTTCATTATAAATATCAATAATCTGGTTTTGTTGGCACTGAGGTTTTTGGACAAGAGCTTGGACAGTGAGTACAACTCTGCTTAATGTTTGGAAACTTGTGACTAAAAACTATACAACTCATACAAGGTTTTACATAGAAAGCTCAAATTTCACCCAGATGTAGATGAGAAGGTGTAGAAGTGATGTGGTGGATGTTTCATGTCTGACATGAAGCATCTTTGATTTGATTATCCTCATGTGGACTTTAGCCATATAATAAAACATGACATTTCCTGAAACTAGAGACTTTAATCTTTCAGACAATTATCTCTCAGAATTAGGTGGGACACTATTTCACATCAGAAAATGATAAGGTCCCGCTTCTCACTGGAATGAAATCTCTTCGATGCTGCTTCCCTTCGCTCTTAATTTGAAAAGCCACACCCGGAAGTTCTGCTGGCGTTAGTACCCTCGTCTTTACGCGCGTGTCTGGCACCGGGCTCTGCGCGCTCTGCTCTCCATTCCTCTCCAACTTAACGTCAGTCCGTCAGAGACCGGCTGAGCGCGCGCACACACACTGCGCCCCTCTCACACACTCTGTGGCACACACGCGGACCCTCACACACACACACACACACACACACACTCTCACACACACTCAGGCTGACAGTGTGGGACCCGGAGCAGAGGAAAGGAAGCACAGATCTCTAACTTCTCTCCGCTTCTCCGCCGCTTCTTCTCCACCAATGCGAGGATTTTACTTCTCTTCTTCTTTGTGCTCGTGTCGCCGCTGTCCCGGACTGAGGAGATCCAGTTCACGGACCAGACGGGAGTATGTCAAATAATCAGCTGTGAGGAAGAAACCAGACGTAGAAAAGAATCAAAAATGGATAAACGGAGTTACTCTCTCGCTTTGGCTGCAGCTTTCCTCCTCCTCTCTGGACTTTTAGGATTTACTACCGGACAGTTCTTTCCAGGTGAGCGGCTCCTTTGGTGCTTCCTGCTGGTGCTGGTGCTGGATGAAATCTTAGATTGTGGGGCTTCAGCAGCTTGTTGTGATCTGTTTCTGATATTTAGAGCTGAAATCTGCCAGTTTGGACACTTTCGCACCAACGTGCGCGCAGGAACCTGACATGAAATTGAGGTTTTTACGCGCAGGAATCGGTGCCATGTGCGCAAAAGCATTGCGTAAATCTTGAAAATGTGAGATTAAGTGTTTTACATCTTGATTTGTGTTTGATTTTGCTGATGAATGTTGCAGTTTGAGCTCTGCTGTGCGCTCTGGAGTTCTGGTGTGAAGTTTTGGAGGTGAACACGAAGCGTTAAAAAGCGTTTTAACGCATATTTAGTCTGTATGTGAAGCCTCAAAGTCAGGGTTTTGAATGCGCAAACTGTCCTTAAAGCTTGCTCTGGTTATTTGCTCAGATTTCCACATACTCAGCTGCAACAAGCTTGATTGTGTTGATTCAGATTTGGCTCTTTACGCTGAAATCACTACCATTAAACTCACACTTTTACTCTTTGTCTTCTTCTTTTAACCTGAAAGATGAAATCTGAAGCTGTGTGGTTTCATCCTCTGGATCTCAGGCATCAGTTTCCCTCCCTCACGCTCCGCAGCATCAGCAGCAGCAGCAGCAGCAGCAGCAGCAGCTCTGCGCTTCTCCGGCACTTGTTACGCGCTGGCGAGGGTTTGGAGAGGTCGCGTTTCTGGTGTTTTTCTGCTCCAAATCGGCACCAAAATGATCAATAATGAGGAAATGTGCTTAAAAAAAGACATGAAACAAGCCCCAGACTGCAGGATGCAGCAGTGTGCGCAGAAAGTTTGCGCAGAATGCTGGAATTCTGAATGAGATTCAGCGTAAATGAGGAGAAACACGAGATGTGAATGCAACGTAATGATGGTAGATTATATTTCTGTCGTTTTTCACGCAGAGCTGAGAGTTTAAACTGTGTGTTTCATGTGTAAAGGAGAACAATCAGACTCTAAATCACTCCGCTGTCTCCTCTCTCCTCACACAGACTCGGTTTCAGAAGTTAAATCTCGATGTTGAAGGAAATATAAGTTTGTTCCCATCAGCCTCAGCAGCTCTGTGTCTGCTCCTCTCATGGATTCTCCTGCTTGGTATTCATGACCTGTAGGGCTCCAAAAAGAGGCTACTTTGAAGGGAAGACTGGATCCTAACACTCAGTCCTGATCCCCGCTCTGTGTGTGTGTGTGTGTGTGTGTGTGTGTGTGTGTGTGTGTGTGTGTGTGTGTGACTTCGCGGAACCTCCCGTGCGTAAAAGCGCTGCGGAGGAAAGCGCGAAATGTGCGTTTTGGTGACATTTCATACATTCATGCTGCAAAATATGAGATTAAAAGAAGCTGTTAGGATCTAAAACGGACATTTCTTGTGTTGAAACCCTGAATTGTGTGATTTTGAGCTCGTTTAAAAAGCAAATTTCTCTCTTTTTGTTAAGTTTTCTTGTTGAATTCTTCAAAAATTTGCTTCTCTTTGATTTAAAATGTGATTTTGAGCTTTGATTGTGCCTGAATGAGAGGCTGAGGGATGTTTTACTGCTTGTAGTTGACTCCGTAGCCGTTAGGGGGCGACAGTGACACACCAAATCTCTCTCTCTCTCACACACACACACACAGCTCAGTACTGTGTGTGTGTGTGTGTGATGTTTCTGCTGCTGCAGGTTTGTGGGAATAAAATGTGAAGGAAGCATTCAGAGCTGATGATAATGGAGCGAAGAAAAACATCCTTCCTCTCTCTCTAATTTCTGTTTTTGGATCAAATGTGAGTGATTTCTACACCTGGTGCTGCAGTTGTACATCTTCCCTGAATCCCTCCATCATGTCACACCTTCACCTCTGCAGCAGCTTCATCCAATCAGGGGAGACTTTGGTGAAAACACTCAGAGCTGAGCGGTAATTAAATAAACTTTGTGACAGCGTGCGGAGCAGGAAGTTTGAGAGGAGTCTGTGACAGTCGGACTCCATCGAGACTCATTATTTTAAGGAGGTAGTGAAGCTGTGAGCTGAACAGAACATCTCCCAGAAGAGGAGGAGGAGGAGGAGGAGGAGAAGGAGGAGGAGGAGAAGGAGGGACACGTGAGGGTTTGGTGAAGGGGTGAGGAGGGATGGATGGATAAGAGGAAGTGAGAGTTCGATGTTCAGGAAGGAGGATTCACATCTCTGAGCTGTGTGTGAGTCAGAAACACAGGAGCTCAGGTGAGAGAGAAGTTCAGGAGAAATGATCTGATGAGTTTAAAGGACGGAGAGGAACGAGGGAGAGAAGAGGAGGAGGAGAGGAAATCTCTCCCTGACTCGTTTCATGGTCTCTTAGTGTTGAAGGAACCTGAAGATGTTTTCAACTCTGATCAAATCAACAACAAGAAATTCCTCCAATCACAGACTCTTCATGGGATTAATGTGTGTGTGTGTGTGTGTGTGTGTGTGTGTGTGTGTGTGTGAGAGAGAGAGAGAGAGGGAGAGGAGTGTGTGAGGGATAGATGAATGGTATGAGACACATAGAAGAAGAGGAGGAAGAGGAGAGCGAGGTTATGTCAGAAGAAGACGACACAATCAGGGAGCAAAAGGGGAGAAGGAGGAAACAAGAGGATGAAAGGGAAGGAAAGGAGACAAGGGAACAGGAGCAGGAGGAAACGAGGGGGAGGAAAGGAAATGAGATAAGGGAGACGAGGAATCAAGAAGGGGGACAAAAAGAGACAAAGAAAGGTGATGAGGAAACGAGGGGAAGAAGGGAGGAAAGGAGACGTGGAGATGAGGGAATAGGAGAAGGAGGATATGAGGAGGAAGAAAGGAGACAAGGATGCAAGGGGGAGAAAAGAGATGAGGAAAGGATGAAACAAGGAGAAGGGGGAAGGAAAGGAGGAGAGGAGAGGAGGACAGAAGGAGGAAATGAGACAGGGGATCAAGGAGACAAGGAAACAAAAGGGGGACAAAAAGAGAAAAGGAAAGGTGGTGGGGGAAAAAGGGGAGGAGAGGAGAGAAGGAGAGGAGGAAACAAGAGGCTACAAGGAAGGAATGGAGAAGAAGAAGGGAGGAAAGGAAATGAGGGAATAGGAGGAAAGGAGATGAGGGAATAGGAGTAGGAGGATTTGAGGAGGAGGAAAGGAGACAAGGATGCAAGGAGAGAGGAGAAAAAGGGGGGAGGAGTGGAGAAAAGGAGGAAAGGAGACTTGATGAGGACCATAGGAGACAAGAGAACAAGAGCAGGAGGAAACAAGGGGGAGGAAAGGAGAGGAGAGGAGGATAAAAGGAGGGCGAAAGAAGATGAGATAAAGGACACAAGGAAACAAGAGACAAGGAGAAGTAATGAGGAGACAAGGGAGGAGAGGAGAGAAGGAGAGGAGGAAACAAGAGTATGTAGGGAAGGAATGGGAAAAGGGAAGGGAGGAAAGGAGGCAAGGGAATAAGAGTGGGAGGAAATGAGGAGGAGGAAAGGAGCCAAGAAGGAAAAGGGGGTAGGAAAGATGGAGAGGAGGACAAAAGAAGGAAAGGAGAAGTGATGAGGAAACAAGGGGATGAAAGGGAGGGAATGGAGAAGAAGGGAGGAAAGTAGGTGAGGAGAGGAGGAAAGGCGACAAGAGCAGGAGGAAAAGAGAGGAGACAACAAAGAGAAGGGAGAAGGAAAGGTGGAGAGGAGAGGAGGACAAAAGGAGGAAAGGAGACGAGGAAACAAGAGGGGGACAAGGAAAAGTGATGAGGAAACAAGAGGAAGAGAGGAGACTAAGAGAAGGAACAAGGAAAGTGAGGAGACAGTGAGAGAAGGAGACAAGAAGAGGAGGGAACAAGAGGATGTAGGGAAGGAATGGAGAAGAGGAAGGGAGGAAAGGAGACGAGGGAACAAGAGCAGGAGGAACCGAGGGGGAGGAAAAGAGATGATGATAGGAGGAAAGGAAGGGTTGGAGAGGGGATAAGAAGGAAACAGAAAGAAGGGAAGAGGAGGAAACCAGGGGGAGGAAAGAGGACAGGGGATAAAGGAGACAAGGAGAAGTGATGAGGAAACAAGGGGGTGAAAAGGAGAGGAGGAAAACAAGAGGGGGAGTAAAGAAAGTCACGGAGGAGGAGAAGGAAGCAGAACTGGAAAAGATGGAGAGAAGAAACATGAATGAAAAGATGAGAAAAAGACAGACGAGAAGGAAAGTTAAAGAAAAAGAAGAGGAAGAAGGAGGAAAGGAGACAAGGATGGCCGAGGGAGGAAGGAGAAGAGATGAAAAATGAGTCTAAAGGAAGAGGAGGAGAGAGAGAGAAGTGAAAAATGAAGAGTAGGAGGTGAGAAGAGGAGAAATAGAGGATGGACGAGAGGTGTAGAGAGAGAGAAAAGCAAGGAAAGGTTAGAGGAGAGGAAAGAGGAGGGGAGGAAACAGAAAGAGTGAAAACAGAGATGGTAGAAAAAAGAAAGACAAACTGGTCAAACGACAAAATGAAAGTGGGAAAAAGAGGAAGAAAAAAGACCTGAGAGAGGGAAGAAAGGGAAGGAGTGAATGAGAAAGATACAAACATGGAAAAAAAGAGGAGGAAGTGCAGAGAGGAAGGATGGAGTTGAGGCAAAAGTGGAGAGGAAAGGAGGAACAAGAAAGAAAGAAATGAGATGAAAAGAGGAAACTGTTTAGAGAGGTCTGTCGTTGAGAGGAGGAGGAGGATGGAGGGGAGAGAAAGAGGAGGATGGAGAGGAGGAGGAGGATGGAGGGGAGAGAAAGAGGAGGATGGAGGGGAGAGAAAGAGGAGGATGGAGGGGAGAGAAAGAGGAGGATGGAGGGGAGAGAAAGAGGAGGAGGATGGAGGGGAGAGAAAGAGGAGGATGGAGGGGAGAGAAAGAGGAGGAGGAGGAGGGAGGGGAGAGAAAGAGGAGGATGGAGGGGAGAGAAAGAGGAGGAGGAGGAGGAGGTGGGAGGAATCAGGAGGAGGACGAGTGTTTGGAGGAAATGACAGAATGGAGGGATGACAGGAGGTCAAGAAAAGGAGGAGAAATGACGCTAAGTTGATTACGTTTCACTGTCATCGACTGTCTGAGTGCCTGTAATTGTTTCCTGTGTGTGTGTGTGTGTGTGTGTGATGGGATGTCTGTCACCTCATGCCCCGCTCTGTTTAGTATGCTGTCCATCCTCTATGTGTGTGTGTGTGAGTGTGTGTGTGTGAGTGTGTGTGTCAGTCTAATCCACGGCACTTATTCTATTGGCCTGACTAACTGACAGCCTAATAGCAGGGCATGCCGAGTGCTTGGGCGTTGCATGCATGTTTGTGTGTGTGTGTGTGTGTGTGTGTGTGTGTGTGTGTGTGTGTCAGAAAGACTGAGCTGCACATTGAGTGAATGTAAAGAAGGGTTAGGAGGCCGACAGAGAGACGAAGAGACGAGGGGACAAACTGATAGACGCCACCGTCTGCACTCAATGATTTGAACTGTGTGTGTGTGTGTGTGTGTGTGTGTGTGTGTATTAGTGCCTGATTACAGTAGATATCAGAGAGAAACCTGATCACTTAATAGAGATGTTTTCAGTGATTCTTGCAGATTTTGCAGTTTATCTACAAACAGAGAGTTTCTTTCTCTCCAATGGCACCGATGGTTTTCACAGACTTTGTTTTTGCTCCCAGGAGAAAGTTTTTCATGTTTGAATCAGCCAAGATGACGTGACATCATGCGTTTTGACTCCCTGCTGCGCACGTAAATCAAAATGTGTTGCCATGTTTTTTGGGTTTTGGAGGATGCAGGGATGTAAACCCTCAAAGCTTTTGTGTTGCAGTTAGACTAAACCTGTGTGTGAAGTTAATGCAGCTCCTGAACCATCCCACAGGTTTCTGATAAACAGTTGTTGTTTATTAAAGGTGTGAGGAACCTCAGGGCTCAGTGCTCGGACATTTGTTGTATATTAATGATTTATGCGCCACTTCCAGCTCACCAAAGTGTGTTTTATTTAATGATGATGGAACAGTCTTGTGAAAGGGGGAAACATCTGAAACAACTTGTGGATACAGGAAATAGTACTACTGATACTTGAAAATGGTTTGATGCAACAAAATTATTACTGTGTAAAACTAAAAATGATTTTTGGAATGATTTAAGGCATCAAACTCCAGCTATAAAATCAGAAAATTGAAGTTGAAATCGAAACAGTGTGGAAACATATAACTGCAAGACACAGTCCTATGTTCTTACAGCCTAATGTTCCCACAGCCCTATATTCCTACAACTCAATGTTCCCACAACTTTATGTTCCCTCAGCCCTATGTTCCCACAACTTTATGTTCCCACAACTTTATGTCCCCACAGCCCAATGTTCCCACAACTTTATGTTCCCTCAGCCCTATGTTCCCACAGCCTTATATTCCCACAGCTCTTTGTTCCTAAAGCCTTATGTTCCCACAGCCCTATATTCCTACAACTTTATGTTCCCACAACTTTGTTCCCACAGCCTTATGTTCTCACAACTCAATGTTCCCACAACTTTATGTTCCCACAGCCCAATGTTCCCACAGCCCAATGTTCCCACAGCCTTATGTTCCCACAGCCATATGTTCCCACAACTTTATGTTCCCACAGCCTTATGTTCTCTCAGCCTTATGTTCCCACAACTTTATGTTCCCACAGCCTTATGTTCCCACAGCCCTATGTTCCCACAACTTTATGTTCCCACAGCCTTATGTTCTCTCAGCCTTATGTTCCCACAACTTTATGTTCCCACAGCCTTATGTTCTCTCAGCCTTATGTTCCCACAACTTTATGTTCCCACAGCCTTATGTTCTCTCAGCCTTATATTCCCACAACTCAATGTTCCCACAGCTCTATGTTCTCACAACTCAGGGTTACTACAGCTCAATGTTCCCACAACTGTTCTGTGTTCCCACAGCCTTATGTTCCCACAGCCTTATGTTCCCACAGCCTTATGTTCCCACAGTCTTATATTCCCACAGCCTTATGTTCCCACAGCCCTATGTTCCCACAACTCTTTGTTGCCACATTTCAAAGATTTTCCCAAAGTTTTGTTTGTCTGATTTCGTAAATTACATCAATGGTTCATCATTTATAAACTCTTCTTCAGCTGAAACCTTTCACTAGCAGTGGATTTTACTTTTTCTTGCAATGATTGTGACAATTTCTGTTGCTGATGACAGAAGTAAATTCAGTCATTTATACACTCATACATTTATTTGTTAAATCCCAAAGACTCCGGTGTGAGAACAGACAAAGTTTGAAAATGTCCTCAGAGTAAAAAGCTCAAGATTCCCTAAACCTTAACTTCAACCTGCACCTTTGGAAATTCAGAAATTCACTCATTCATAAGTTTCATCAACTTTTCTCTGAGGGTTGAACAGTGGGATGATGATCAGAACAGCTCGTACGCTCGTGTTTAGCATCACTGTGAATAAAAGATCTGCCTGCAGGGCGCGGACGCCCCCACTGTAACAGGTTAAAGCATTAATTACAGTGAATTCTCTCATTGCTTAAATTATGCAGAGAAGGAGAAACAGCAGCCTCTGAATTATACAGCAGTCAGAGGTGACGGAGCGCGGCGTGCAGAACGCTGAGCCACCGACGGTTACAACGGCGTCCCGGATGGCGTCGAGCTGCTGATGCTAGCAGGCGGCGATGAGCTGGAAAATGGTTTGAGTTTAATCCTGAGGAGGTGGCGAGCATCGGCCTCGGGGAGGGACAGTGCAGATGTTTAGAGAGCGAGTGTTTGATTGGATTCAGAGGAAAACTCTGCAGAAGACGTCACAGCCATGAAACTGGAACAAAGGTGCTGAGTTTATGTGATGTCACCTTTCAGACCAGGCGACCAAACGTCCTCTTTTTCCTGAGCATGTTCCTCCTTTTTGGTGGTAAAATTATGTCTGGAGGGGATTTTTGAAATGTTGTGTTTTTCTCAACTTGTTCTACAGATCATTGATATTTATGATAAATCAAAGCCGCACTGAGTTACTGACATTATTCTAATTATTCACCAACATGTCAAGATATTGAGATGAAAACATGAAACTCTGACTGTGTGAAGCTGCACTCAAAGACAGAAAATGCTGAAGTGGAAATGCTCTTTCACAGAAAAACTGCAGCTTTAAGGTAGTTCACCTCTTTAACTCCTGGTCCTGACCAGGACAAGAGAACAAGAGCAGGAGGAAACGAGAGGAGAGGAGAGGAGGATATAAGGAGGGCGAAAGAAGATGGGATAAAGGACACAAGGAAACAAGAGGGGGACAACAAGAGACAAGGAGAAGTAATGAGGAGACAAGGGAGGAGAGGAGAGAAGGAGAGGAGGAAACAAGAGGATGTAGGGAAGGAATGGAGAAAGGGAAGGGAGGAAATGAGGCAAGGGAATAAGAGTGGGAGGAAATGAGGAGGAGGAAAGGAGCCAAGAAGGAGAAGGGGGTAGGAAAGATGGAGAGGAGGACAAAAGGAGGAAAGGAGAAGTGATGAGGAAACAAGGGGATGAAAGGGAGGGAATGGAGAAGAAGGGAGGAAAGTAGGTGAGGAGAGGAGGAAAGGGGACAAGAGCAGGAGGAAAAGAGAGGGAGGAAAAGAGAGGAGACAATAAAGAGAAAGGAGAAGGAAAGGTGGAGAGGAGGAAAAAAGGAGGAAATGAGACAAGGAAACAGGGGGAAAAGAGGAGAGGAGAAGAAACAAGGAAACAAGGGAAGGTGCGGAGACAGTAAGAGAAGGAAACAAGAAGAGGAGGGAACAAGAGGATATAGGGAAGGAATGGAGAAGAGGAAGGGAGGAAAGGAGACAAGGGAGCAAGAGCAGGAGGAAAGGAGAGGAGGAAACAAAAGAAGGAGAGGAGAAAAACAAAGAAAGAGAACAGGGGGAAAGGGGACGGGGAAACAAGAGGGGGAGTAAAGAAAGTCAGGGAGGAGGAGAACGAAGCAGAACTGGAAAAGATGGAGAGAAGAAACATCAATGAAAAGATGAGAACTGAGAGCGCCGAGAACTGTCCGAAAAACTGGAAACTTTGTGTCAGCTCAACATTTAAATGCCTCCAAACTCTAAATTAAACTAAAAGTAAAATTTTGGGGTGTTACTTGAATATTTGCATCGGAGAATAATTTAGTTTTCTTCTCATTTGAACATGTGGTTACGCACTATCATGGAAGCCCATTACTGCCAGTTAAGGCAATAAAAATTAAACTTTACTTTGTTGAGATTTTTTTTGGGTGAAATTTTGACATAAAAAGTTGAAACTTTGAGGAAAAAAGGCAAGATTAAGTCAAAATTTTGAGAAAGTGTACAACTTTGAGGAGAAAAAGTGAAAATTATGGTATAAAAACTCAATATTTTGAGGTACAAAGTCAAAATTTGAGTTAATCGTAGAAATTATGTGAAGAAAAGGCAAAAATTTTGATATAAAAAGTAGAAATTTTGAGAGAAAAGGCAAGATGATAAAGTCAAAATTTTGAGAGAGTGAAACTTTGAGATACAAAAGTGAAAAATTCTGTGTTAAAGTCAAAATTTTGAGCAGAAAAAGTGAAAATTTTAGGATTAAAAAGTAGATATTTTGAGGTACAAAGTCAAAATCTGAGTTAAAAGTAGAAATTATGAGAACAAAAGCCTAAATTTTGAGATAAAAAAGTAGAAAGTCTGAGAAATAGGGCAAAACTGTAAAAAAAAAGGAGTCATAATTATGAGAAAAGGTAAAAATTTTGTGATGAAAAGCCAAGATAAGATATAAAGTCCAAATTCTTAGGTTAAAAGTTGAAAGTTTGTGATTCAGTGTCAGAATTTTGAGAAAAAAGCGTTTATTCTTAGAAAAAAAGTTTATATATTGAGGTACAAATTCAAATTTTTTTTGTTGATAGTCAAAATTAATAGAAAAAAAGTCAAAATTTTGACATAAAAAGTAGAAATTTTGTCTTTACTCATTATTCTGACTTTTTATCTTATTTAATTGACTTTTATCTCATAATCTATTCTTGATATAGGCAAAAAATAAGAATCTAAAGAAAGCTAAATTTTTATTTTCATATTTTTAACTGACAGAAATGGGCTTGTGTACATTCTGTATGATTATCATGAATGTTTGGGTTTTGAAGCTACTTTGTCGTCCTTGAGGATCTTTGGGTATTTTTGCAGGATCTCACAGCGGTCGAGTGAAGGGTCCACTTTTCGGGTCTTGGTTACCATAGGAACGATGCAGGTGTCATTTTCAACGTGAGCGCTTTAATAACTCTGATGAGCAGAAAGAAACGTTGTCTCCTCCCTGAATAGTTCACGTTGAGTTCCTCTGAGCTGAACAGGAAAAAAAAACAACAACACAAAGCTGGATTGAAATCAAAACATGATTGAGTTGATTAAAATGTCGGAGGTGTAAAACATACACGCAAAACTTCCTCCTCTAATTAAAACAACGCTGATTAATGCGAGAGGTCTTAACGAAGCTTAACAAGGTTTCAGAGTAATTAATCCATATTTAATAGAAGATGTTGGAGAGAGAGAGAGGCTGCACAGTCGGCTGAGTCAACACAGAGAGGAGGAGAGAGGAGGAAATGAGACAAATAAGAGCGGGAGATGGAGGAGGGTAAACAGGGTGATGGAGTTAAGCTGGAGGAGAAGGTACAGGATGATATGTGAGCATCATTCACTTTATTCTCTAAATGTAATTTCTGTCAGACTGTGTGGGAAGTTGAACCTCAGTGATGGATCCTCAGAGCGATGCAGAGCTGCTCTCTGCTGCTTTATGAAAAACACTTTCTATTTCAATCAGACCCAGAACTGGTCCAGCTCCAACAGACACAAACAAACGGATCTGTTTGGGTTCAGAGACTTTAGTTTCACTGTTTCTGCTGCTCACGCCGTCATCTTCAGACTTTAACACGTCTTTACATTAACTCTGAGTGACTTTGGGAATTTCTAACTTCTGATCTGCACCAGTTCGACAGAGTTGAGTGAATTTCACACAAGAGTCAAGAAGAGCAAAGTTAGAAACGTGCTGCAGACTGAGAGTCATGATGTGAAGGTTAAAACAGCTGCAGGAACAGAAACAAGCTGCAAACGACGATTCATAACAACAGGAAAACAAACATGAACAGAAAAATGCTGATGAAGCACCTTTTTATAGGGGGGGTGTTTATTGATGTTCTTAAATAAAAATGATTTCTGACTAACAGGCGCTCCAACATTTTGACTACCAAGCCCTCTGACTTTCTAACTAACAGGCCCTCTGACTTTCTAACTAACAGGCCCTCTGACTTTCTGACTATCAAGCCCTCTGACTCTCTGACTAGCAGGCCCTCTGACTGTCTGACTAACAGGCCCTCTGACTGTCTGAGTATCAAGCCCTCTGACTTTCTGACTAACAGGCCCTCTGACTTTCTGACTAACTTGTCCTCTGACTTTCTGACTAACTTGTCCTCTGACTTTCTGACTACCAAGCCCTCCGACTTTCTGACTAACAGGCCCTCTGATTTTCTGACTAACAGGCCCCCCTGACTTTCTGACTACCAAGCCCTCTGACTTTCTGACTACCAAGCCCTCTGACTTTCTGACTATCAAGCCCTCTGACTTTCTGACTACCAAGCCCTCGGACTTTCTGACTAACTTGTCCTCTGACTTTCTGACTAACAGGCCCTCTGACTGTCTGACTAACTTGTCCTCTGACTTTCTGACTAACAGGCCCTCTGACTTTCTGACTAACTTGTCCTCTGACTTTCTAACATTTGAAAGCTCTGACTAACTATCCCTCTCAATTTTTGGGCTGATTGGCTTTCTTAATAATGGGCCTTTTAATTTTCTGACTAACAGACCCTCTAACTAATTGGACTGACTTTCTGAATAATAAGCCCTCTGACTTTCTGACTAACTGGCCCTCTTATTTTTGGGCTGACGTGCCTTTTGACTTTCAGACAAACAGACCCTCCGACTAACAGGCCCTCTCATTTATGCACTGATGGGCCTTCTGACTAACAGACCTTCTGATTTTCTGGCTAACAAGGCCTCCCACTTTCTAACTAAATGGTCCTTTTATTATTCAACTGACGCACCTTTTGACTTTCTGACTAATGAGCCCTCTCACTTTTGGATTGAAGGGCCTTCTGTGTTACCAGCCTTCTGATTTTCTGACTAACAGACTCTCTGACTAACAGGCCCTCTCATTTTAGGGCTAATCAGCCTCCCGTTTAACTGGCCTTCTGATTTTCTGATTAACAGGCCCTCTCATTTCGGCCTTCTGATTTTTTAAACTTTTTTTTTTTTGACTAACAAGCCTTCTGACTGTCTGACTAACAAGTCCTTTTATTTTGGACAAATGGTCCTTCAGACTTTCTGACTAACAGGCCTCCTGATTGTCTAACTTTTTAGCCTCTTTCGTCCCCTCTCTTTAAAGGCTGAACACCCCATAATTAACACAAGAAAAAATAAATTGGGAAAGATAAAGTAGAGATAAAATGCTGCAAATCTAAACAGGTTGTTGTGAACTTTTTTCCCCCAGTTTCATTTAATTTAAACTTGACATGATGGGAAATTGAGCTGGTTTAATAAAAAGAATTTACACATTTATGAATGATCCAGTTTTCAGCCTCTTTCACCAAAACGTGATTAAAAACATTCAACTCTTTTTCTTCTTCTCTTCTTTTTATCGCAGATAAAAAGATATTATCAGTTAAATTTGTGCCCATCACTTTCTCTTTCTTCACGTAAACCACACTAAAAGATAAAAGCATCAAAAACAAATGTAGGTTTCCACCGCATCATTTTCACAGCCTGAGAAAGTTCAACAAGTTTCCTCCTCGGTGCTTTTTATAATGCGGCATCATTACCTCCAGAGTGAAAGTCTTTACTGCACATTAACAGAGAGCTGTGAAACAAAGCTGCAACATCCATTCCCACTCTGAGGGAAAGAGCTGCACGCAGGAATAAAAGCTTAAAGAGGTGAGAAAAGGCAGACAGCTCAGGTTTATATTTAATCTCAGTCTCCGTCCTTTGTTCTTCGCCTGTTTGCCGCCTGAGCTCGCTATAAATACATCCACATCAACTCTGACTTAATGGGAAGTTAAAGAGCAGGAGTCCTTTGGTCTGTGAGCGGCTCCGAGTGTGGGGGAGTATTTTTAGACCAGGAGACGGAGGAGACTGAGCCGTGGAGACGACTGTAACGTCCTTATTGATGCGTCTCTTCACGTCGGTGTGTGTTGATGCAGATTTGAGATGAGAACATTCAGTGGTGCCGTGTTTTACGTTTTCTGTCAGGGAATCCCATCGTTGTATAACAGGACAAAAAGCCAAACGTCTTTTCTCAGAAGTTTCTCTTTTAGGGTTTGCTGTATGTTATTCTTGCTGCAACCTCTTGAGAATCAAACTATGATTTTTCTGAAAATATGCAAATGGATAATTGCATGAGAGCAGACATTTTGAAAAGGGCCAAAATAAAACTTTAGCCGATTGTAGTGATATGACAATCCTCAAGGTGGTAGAAAATGTTTTTAAAAATATTTCTAACAGGTTTTTAAAGAAACTATTTATCATGTTGATGAGATAAAGATCTTTGAATTCATGTTGCAAATCTGCATTCCTGCCTGGAGGGGGTTAAAAGTGCAGCTCTGTAAACTTTACCTGTGACTGGAATAAATGCTGAACTGAAGAATTGTTCTTCATCATGTGATTCTCGGGGGATGATTGTCCGAAGAATCGAGCTTTTTGTAACAGTTTTGGAGTCTCAGAGCTGCTCCCTGAGTCTGGCTCTGAAACCTGGGAGAGAGCGGGAGCAGCCTGTTAGATAATTGTGGAGCAGATGTTGGATGAGCCTGTGTTGATGGCCACCGCTGCGTTATGAATCATGACTAATTATGAATATACTTTAAGCCCTCCACTGTTGTATGAGAGGAGATAATGGAGCATTAAAACTCTCTCTACATGCACGGGTCCTAATGAAACAGGTGCACGACCCATTTCAGCTCCACGAGTGTGCGCTTCCAAACGGTCTCATCCTCTTAAAGAGCGGCGCCCATTAACAGAGACGGCGTCAACATACCGACGCTTCAGAGAGTCAGACTTTATCCTCAGCTTTCTGATCATCCAGACTCACTGCTCTGTGTTTGAACATCAGAGGAGACAGGGCTGTGTGTGGGAGACATCAGAGCTACAGACCTTTATATTCAACACACAGGTCAGGAAACACAGATAACACTAACAAGGAGCTCAATCACAGCTTCTTATTTACACATTTACAAATACACATTATATTTCTACCTGTTCATGCTCTTACTCACAGATACTCTGGGTTGAAAAAAGCGTGAAAGTCTTACCAGTACTGTTACCAAAACCATCTTTCTCTAACATGCATTTTAAAATAGCAAAGTCAAAACCTGAACAAATGGATGACAAACACAATTTTGCACAAACGTTCAGGTGAGATGCAGGTTTTACTGTTTTAATCTGCAGCTCAGACGACACAGAGAAGGTTTATCTGTTGTTTTTACTCTGTTACAGCTTCTGTCTACAACCCTAACCCTGCAAAAACAAACCAGCTTAACCAAAAGTATGACTGAATTTACAGCTGATGTGCACATTTCTTTGTGGTTTTTGCAGTAGAAAGAAAATCAAACATCAGTTTTATTCATCACTGTTCAGCCCAGACCTGTGTAAAAGAGGTTAAATAACCGCTGAAAGACAGTTTTAAGTCACAGAACAGTTTTATTTGGGGTAAATTTTCAGCTGTGAGTTAAAGAGGCTGTAACTAATGCTCCATCGCTCCCCTCTGGCTGCAGGACTCACGCAAACTGTCGCGAGAAGTGACACGTGTATTTGTTTTGAATGATGAATGGAGCTCAGATCTTATTTTTACCTCTACGATTCTCTATTCAAGATGATTTTCCCCAAATACAATGCCACAAGGTAATATTTTTACCAGCAGTTATGTAGCCCTGTTGTTTGAAACGTGACAACAAGCAAACTCAGTGAGTTTGTACCGTAGTTTAGTAGCCGACTACATTTAACTTAATGGTGCCGTGTAGCGTTAGTGAATCCTGGTTGTGTCCTACCAGGTCTCATCTACCAACTCCAACCTCACCAAGCAGAGCAAACGTAACCTGGCTCTTCATTTTATTGATAGACTCTCAGGTTTGAACAGATCACTGCAGAATAACTGCTGCATGTGGGTTCGAGTGAACATTGGCACAGATGTCTTCACCTTAAGCTTGAGTTTTAACTCGTAGACCATGTTTTAGTCTTTAGTCCATGTTTTAGCTTTTGGTTTGGTTGAAAATTTTTAGTTTGTGCTTCATCCTTCAGCTTATGTTTCAACTTTTAGTTCATATTTAAGCCTTTAGCTCGTGTTTTAGCCTTGATCTCATGTTTAAGCCTTTAATCGATGTTGGAGTCTTTAGTCCTTGTCTCAGCCTAAAGTTTGTGTTTCAGCTTTTGGTTTGTATTTGAGCCTTTGATCCATGTTTTGGTCTTTATCCAGTGTTTTAGTCATTAGCTCTCTTTTTAGCCTTTAGTCTGTGTTTTATCCTTTAGTCTGTGTTTTATCCTTTAGTCTGTGTTTTAGCCTTTAGTCTGTGTTTTATCCTTTAGTCTGTGTTTTAGCCTTTAGTCTGTGTTTTATCCTTTAGTCTGTGTTTTAGCCTTTAGTCTGTGTTTTAGCCTTTAGTCTGTGTTTCAGCCTTTAGTCTGTGTTTTATCCTTTATCCTGTGTTTTAGCCTTTAGTCTGTGTTTTAGCCTTTAGTCTGTGTTTGAGTCTTTAGTCTGTGTTTGAGCCTTTAGTCTGTGTTTTATCCTTTAGTCTGTGTTTTATCCTTTAGTCTGTGTTTTAGCCTTTAGTCTGTGTTTGAGTCTTTAGTCTGTGTTTGAGTCTTTAGTCTGTGTTTGAGCCTTTAGTCTGTGTTTTATCCTTTATCCTGTGTTTTAGCCTTTAGTCTGTGTTTTAGCCTTTAGTCTGTGTTTGAGTCTTTAGTCTGTGTTTAAGCCTTTTGTCTGTGTTTAAGCCTTTTGTCTGTGTTTTAGCCTTTAGTCTGTGTTTTAGCTTTATTCTCTTTCTCTCTCCTATTTTAGCTTTCTTCTGCTCTCTTGACCTTTTTTCTATCAAACAGTTCAGCTCCTGCTTCCACTATAACGACTAAATAAACTGCAGAAATAGTTGCCAGCAGAGAAAAACACAGATCTCTCTTTTCAATGATAAACCTCGTCAGCAGGCGTGGTGTTGTCATGGAGACCTTGACGTGCTGACCCATTCAGCCCTGATTGGGAAGCTAAGAGTTAGCATTTAGAAATAACCTATTTTGGTGACGATAATCCCATTTTGCATCACATATTATGACGAGACAAATAAATAAAAATGAGACTTTTTCAAACTGCTCACAGAAGCACAAAGCCATGACTCTCTGAAAGTTTCTTCTTTAACTTTTATTTCTCTTCTGCAGCTCATTGGAGTCTGCAGCTGTCTCAGAGCTCCGGTCTTTTCTATCAGCCTGTCAGTCTGCGGCCCAGAATAGCATGACTGACAAAGAGCACAAAAACCCCCAGAAACACAACGTCGGCAGCAGCCAGTCGACTGTGACGACCCGTCCGTGTTTTTTTTTTACCGCAGATATGAACTTTACCACGAGAGCAGACCTTTCTGCTTCTAAAGATTAAAGAGCAGAGAGATAACAAGTCGAGAGGGGGATTAGGACGAGAGAGGGAGATGGAGAGAGATGAGTAACGGAGGAGGGAGTGACGGCTGAAGATGTAGAATGAGGGAGATAAAGGAGGAGGATGAGAGGAGGTGACAGGGGGAGAGACAGAGAGACGGTGCAAAGAGAGAGAGAGACGATGGTGGAGGAAGAAACCAACAGTTGAGACGTGATTCTATTCTTCTCTATGTGAGTTAGCATTAGCTTAGCACAGCAGAGTCAAGATAGTTTCCTGACAGAATTCAGTCTTAAACTTCACTTATTCATTGTTTTTTTTTATTATTTCTTTTGAATGCAGATCAAAAACTTTCCAAATTTGTAAGGCAAGTTTATTAAGTTGAAATGCTGATATTCAATGATATTATTGATTAAACTTATTCTTCCGCCCGTTTTCTGGACTGCTACTCCTTGAACAAAGTTGCACCGATTCGGACCATTCAAAAAGTAAAATGTTAATATCGATGAGCTATGTTGTGCTTGCATTGGGTTTATCTCTAATTTCTGTACTTTTTAAAATATTCTGAATTTTCCGAGGAATTGTGGCCCATTGAAATGAATGGAGAATGAATAAACAGATCCAAAGGCTGTTTCAAGCTGTCCCAAACAATGATACGTTTTTAAGGGGTCTCCATTGCACTTATGTCGTAAACTTGAAGATGGAAACTTATGGAAAATCAGCTGAAGAGATCGTGAAAACTTTTAATTGAAATTTGAGAGGTTTCTCAACATTTTGGTGAGTCCATTACCATTTTATTATTGCCATATTTAGGTTTTGCACAACTCCTGGTGCAATGGAGACACAATATGTTGAAAAACTGAGCATCAGCATCTCAACATATTGATATTCAGCGTTATTATTATGATTAAACTTATTCTTCTGCCCATTTTTCGGCACTGCTGCTACTCAAAGTTGCACAGATTTGGATCATTCAAAAAGTAAAATGTTAAGACTGATGAGGAATGTTGTGCTTGCGTTGGGTTTGTCCCTAATTTCTGTACTTTTTGAGATATTCGGAATTTTCCAAAGACTTTTGGCCCATTGAAATGAATGGAGAATGAATGAACGGAGCTAAAGGCTGTTTCAAGCTGTCCTAAACAATGACATGTTTTTAAGGGGTCTCCATTGCACTTATGTCGTAAACTTGATGATGGAAACTTATGGAAAATCAGCTGAAGAGATCGTGAAAACTTTTAATTGAAATTTGAGAGGTTTCTCAACATTTTGGTGAGTCCATTACCATTTTATTATTGCCATATTTAGGTTTTGCACAACTCCTGGTGCAATGGAGACACAATATGTTGAAATACTGAGCATCAGCATCTCAACATATTGATATTCAGCGTTATTATTATGATTAAACTTATTCTTCTGCCCATTTTTCAGCACTGCTGCTACTCAAAGTTGCACAGATTTGGACCATTCAAAAAGTAAAATGTTAAGACTGATGAGGAATGTTGTGCTTGCGTTGGGTTTGTCCCTAATTTCTGTTCTTTTTGAGATATTCGGAATTTTCCAAAGACTTTCGGCCCATTGAAATGAATGGAGAATGAATGAACAGAGCTAAAGGCTGTTTCAAGCTGTCCTAAACAATGACATGTTCTTAAGGTTTTTCCATTGCATTTTAGTCATAAACTTAAGTATGGAAACTTATGAAAAACCACCTCAAGAGAGCGTAAAATAAGAAGTTTCTCAAATTTTTTGTGTTTACGTTACCATTTTATTATCGTGATATTTAGGTTTTGCATAATTCCAGGTGCAATGGAAACAGCTTTAAAGACTTAAAAGATGTTTGTTGGACTGGGGTCTACAGAGGAGGAACAGGCTGATTCTCCTGCTGACTCCTGATTGGTCGATACTCCTCGTCAATAAATGCAGCAGGTTTTTCCTCCGTGCAAACGTTTTTTTTTTTTTTGTGCTAATCCGTCTCTTTGATGCTCTCAGTAGAGACCGCACTTTGAGGAGAGTCCCACTTTCTCTCTCTATTCTCGCCTCATGTCTGCGTCGCATTACCCTCTTGTCACAGCCCATAATTTCTCATAATCAGGTGTACACTCTGCCTCTGTCATTACTTGATAGGAGGACACACACACACACACACACTGTGTGTGTGTGTGTGTGTGTGTGTGTGTGTGTGGCAGGAGGATACGACAGCTCAGGGAAGGTAACGAGGCTCTTGTCTTATCCCTCTTGAGGTCCTATTAACCTTTGCTCAACACACACACACACACCTTTTCCACCGTCCCACTGAGCACACACAGTTCTGCACTCTTTTGTTTCCATCCCTTTAACACACACACACACACACGCTGTGTCTTCTCCAGCGAGCAGGTTTAAGAGCTGGTTAATTGGTCGGCTGAGGCTAATTTTCTGTTGAGTTAATGCCACCGTCACACTCTGCTCCCAGTGGAGAGGGTCGGAGTGTGTGTGTGTGTGTGTGTGTGTGTGTGTGTGTGTTGGTAGATGAATCTCTTTTTAAAGATATAAGGTAAACTAACACATAACCAGTTAAATGTTCTAAAACTTAGAAAAGAGTTTTTTTGAGCTCATTTTTCTGTCCCATGTTTCATCAGATGGTTGAAACAAAGCGTCTTTAATACTCAGTAACTCATGACACTACAGATGCTAAAGGCGTAAGTTACCATTGTATTCCCATCATGCATCATGTGCACTAACCTGCAAGCAGATGTTTGAAGTTGAACCCTTTTTCAGTCCAGATCATTCGACTGAGTTTGCCTCCAAAGTTTTTGTTGTCCCCAAATAGCTCTTCATGAGAACCTGAACTGGATTTTAGTGAAGTCTTTTGTGCTGGTTGTGGATGAGGGTCTTTATTTTCTCAGATGGTAAAACTGACCATTCTTCTTGGCAAAAAGCCTCCAGTTCCTGTAAATTCTTGCTCTGTCTTGCATGAACTGCAGGTTTGAGATCTCCCCAGAGTGGCTCAATGATATTGAGGTCAGGAGACTGAGATGGCCACTCCAGAACCTCCACTGAGTTGGAAGTCACTGTATTCGGGCTAATGCTTCAGTCTCAGTGCTGTGATTGTAACTTGTGCATGTGAAGTCTTATTTAGCAAACCTTTCTTTGGCTTTTCTACCCTGCATAAATCTAGCCTCCAAAAACAAGAGAAAAATGTTCAAAATTTGTAAGTATTTTACAATATGTAACCTCAATGAACCCAGAAACTGAAAATGAGTGTGCTCTCACTAATAACAAGTGCATTTTTCTTGATGCAAATAAAAAATATGACACGTCTTTTTTCAATATATTGAAAAATAATCTTACATTAAGTGAATACTGGTGCCGTCATATTGACAAAATGATACACTGGAAAAAAGCCACTCTAGAATTTTGGGGAAAAAAATTAATACAAGATGTTTTAGAGAAATAAATCCAATGGAACAAGTGAAAATTCTCTTAGTAAGATATCTTAAACTAAGCTTTATGCGAAAATGAAGACCTTGAAAATAGCTGGGAAAACTCATTATAGCCACATTTTCTTGCTATGGGACATTTTGCGTCTTAAAATGAGCTGTAGGTTCAAATCAAGATTTGTTTCTTTTATTAAAGCTGAGTCTATTTCTTGAAACCAGATGATTTATCTTTATCTTTTCATCCACTTTAATGGGAGGTTAACAATCATGCCTTTAATGAACAGGACGATGGCCAACGTCAACACGCTAGAAGCCTTGATATGACAGTATCAGTGTGTATTATTTTATTATTACTTGTTTAGATATTGTATACTGCCCCCTACAGGCCATCAGAAAGTAGCAATGTCTGTTTACGATGTTTCTGTAATGCCGCGATGTTCACTTAGTCTAACCAGGACTGTGTAAAACATCAGTGTTTGAAAAGAGCTTTAAAGAAATGAAGATGGGTTTTGAAGAGATGCAGAGACATTTCATAACAAATGTAGAAGTTGATGTGGATATAAACCAGAGTGAAAACTTCACAGTGAAGAATAAAAGTTGTATCTGTGCGTCTGTTGTGTCTCTGCAGTAAGTTTAGTGTTGACTGAAAAGTGGTGTAATGATCGTAAAGAGCTGCAGGCTGAGGATTCAGAGCTGAGGGTCACTTCTCTGATACAACACCTCTATGAGCGCTCACACACACACACACACACACTCACACACACACTCACACACACACACACACAGACAGAAACAGCAGCAGAGTCAGATAAAACTGCTCACCACGGCCTCGTTCTCCACAACTATCTGTGGAGAAATCTCAGGACCTCCACTCAGCTGCTGTTTCAGCTGCTTTCAAGTGTTTCCTGCAGATTTTTCTCCTCAGTGTTTCAGACGCTCCCTGAAGGCTTCACTTCTTCTTCTTCTTCTTCTTCTTCTTCAAACTCGTCTTCCTCTGTGATATAAACTCTCTCTCACACACAGAACAGCTGTGTCGCTTATCTGAAGGAGGAGAGACAGCGTTGTGTTCTTGTATGGGGATTTTTCATCCTGCAGGGACTGAAGCACATCAGCAGCTTCACCTGAGTCCATCTCCATCCACCTGTCACTCTGCAGGATGTTACAACAGTGTTACCAACTTTTTTGGGCTGTGACCTCATTTTGACATCATACTTTTCTGGGAACGCCAGAGACATTTGTTTTCTAAAATTAGTTTTCCTTTTTTTTCCTTCTCAAGGCAGATGGTGCAGATTTGCAACATGAGTTCAAAGACCTCGATCTCTTCAACACGATAGTAATATTTTTAAAAACATACTTCACCACTTTGAGGGTTGTCATAGCAACACAGTCAGCTGAGGTTTTATTTTGGCCCTTTTCAAAATGTCTGCTCTCATGAAATCATCCATTCACATATTTTCAGAAAAATCATTGTTTGATTTTCAAGAGGTTAAAGTAAGAATAGCACATTAATAGTTACTCTTTTATCTAAAATAAATGTTTTCTGCATGAGACAAATGCATATTTGCTAAAAAAAACTTGAATAAACAGATAAAATAGTTTGCAAAACCGCCCACCGTGTGAAATGTGATATAAAAAATACATCATGAATGAAATGATAAAGCAACATTTTTTGTGGATTTTGTTAAAAGGGTTAATAAACATCTCAGTTCCAAAAAAATGGGAATTTTCTGAGCCTGTGTTTTGTTGGGTTGTTCCTGAAAGGGTTAACTGTGTTGTACATACAAAGTAGACATGATTAGTGCAAAAATACAAAGTACCACATTACCTACCAATAAAATGCTACAATACTACAATATTTAAAACTGAGATAGTAAAAACTCTGAGATACTTTTTAATAAAATGCTCAAAATACAAAAACACTTTATAATAAAATGCTAAATAAATACAAAAATATGGAATACAGTTGTTCAGTGTGTTTTGTTTTAATTTTAATTTTGCTTCATCTTTCAAGCTAGCCAGGGTTGCCAGGTTTGTACGACAACAGAAAAAAAAAAAAACTTTGGACAAAACAAAAGTACCAGCATAGTATGGAAATATGCTCAATTCTGCAGGAAAACTGCAAACCTGGCAACCATGAGGTGCGCTACCTTGCTGCTTGGATGAAATTAATTAAGTGGATTGTTATATTTTAAATCATTAGTGGGTAAAAGAGTATCAAGTTACTTCTTGGGTGAGTAACTGTTCTATTATTACTAGAATTTTAAGAGTGCTTTATTTGCATTTTAAGCTTTAGAAGAAGATGATTCGTCTCATATTCAGGTCGACTCATTGCATGCAAGTTGAATGCAATGATCTAAATTTGCTTTTTGACACAGAAACGTATATTTCCCATCACTTATGCATTTTAAATATTCGATTTAACACCCTGTTTTAAAGCGAGAGGACATGAGTCATCTCAGATTGACAGATCAGGTGTCGAACAGGCGTCAGGATGTAAAGAGCGAATAAAGAGCGAAGCGTGTCGTGGTTCTGACGTGAACTCTCTGAATGACTCACTTCCTGCGTTTCCTCTTCCATGTTAGGATTCGCTCGTACGTGCAAACAAGGAAGTTAGTCGGAAGATAAAAGGTGGTCATGTGTCAGCAGACATCTGGAGCTCTTAGCAGGAAAATGACTGCACACACACACACACATGCACACACACACACATGCACAGGTGAGCGACGTTCCACAGCCGGTAAACAAATTACAGACAGTTATGTGTGAGAATTCATTATCACACACACACACACACTCACCAATCACTTATGTGCACCACAGAGCGCGGTATAATTACTCCCTCTCTCTCTCTCTCTGAGTCTCTCACTCGTCTAAATGCTAATGCAGTATCTAACCTTTATGCAGCGTAGCTAAGCTAACAATTGGCTTTGACTGCTGGGTGCTCTTTAGCGCTGAACTATACGGCAATTAACCGAGAGACAGAGAGAGAAATGGAGGAGAGAGAGAGAGATCATGACTTTTCATTGTCCGAATGATGACAACGTCTTTGGGAAATATCAGCTCCAACAAAGAGAGAAAGAGACTCTGAGAACGGTCATTAAAAGTTGGAGACAGTGATGGTGCAGTTTCTGCAACGCCACATTTACTCAGCGTAAAATAATCCACTGTTAACATAAAAAAGTCTTTGAAACAGAAACTATCTTGACTCACGTTCACCTGTTTCCACCTCAGATGTCAACAGAAAAGTGTTTGTGTCTTGACTTTTCCACCTGATGCTCTGAGTTGATGTGGGTTAGAGGGTCAGGGTTAAATATTTGTGATGGTGTTAGTTGTAGTTTTTTCAGGTAGGGCTGCACAATATTGGGAAAAATGACATTGTGATATTTGTTTGAAGTATCCTGCTCCTCTCTGTTGGGCTGAATTCTCCCTGAAATGATGATAAAAGACTCTCTGTCATTCTCTGCCTCCTTAAACGAGATTGACCTTTGCAAAGTGTGACGGCCCCTGAAGCCGTCTACGGTTGTGTGTGGCACTGTTGAGCTGCCCTGCTCTCTCTTGTAGGTGACGTCACGGTGATCATGATGGAGGTGAAGTTGCGTAATGGTAAACCTGAAACACCTGGCCAGTGTGAGGGTTGGGCCTACTTCTTCCTCGAGCCTGCAAGGAGAGGGTCTCTGGTCTTGACTTGTGTTGGACGTGCTCGTAGATGTCTCTGCCCGGCTGCGCCCAGGTCGCTCCGATTCCAGATGCTTACAGAATTGACTTTGCTTTTTAAAACAATAAAAAACAAACGTAAACCGGTTTAAACCTTGGAGTTGTCTCCTTCATTTGTTGCGCCTGAGAGCCAGGCGTAACAAATTGGGGGCTCGTCCGGGATTTAGCCGGGATCTAACCCTAACCCGGGACCTCTCGCACCCCCAATTTGTTACACCCGGCTCTCAGGCGCACCAAATGAAGGAGACAACGTTTAAACCGGTTTACGTTTGTTTTTTATTGTTTTAAAAAGCAAAGTAGTTCTTGTCTTCATTTTTTTGAATACACCTAACGTTATGTCACCTAATGTTACAATATAAGGTTGAGATATAAGAAAACTGCGAAAAATAAATAAATAAATCCACAGGTTTTATAATCTTACTGCTAAGAAAACTGATATGATCTTTCCATCTAAGTTTCTCATGGAATATTATCCATGAAAATCTAGTTTAGAGCGATGTGAAGGTGCTCGAACTGTGTGAGTTGTTGCATGGTCAAACATGTAAACAAATGCCCATTTACATCTATTAATGATGTGACTGGACGTAGAAAAGCAATGTAAACTTGACTGAAAGGCTCAAATATATTCAGATATATTATATTTACCTCACATACCTGGGGACATGAATGTTGTGAATCTTATGATTACGATTATGAAAGGATGATATTGTGCAGCCCTTCAGGCCTGTGTTTACAGGTTGATGTGGGTCCGTGTGTTTGTGTGTTTCCTCCAACAAGAAATAGGTCAAAATGTGTGTGTGTGTGTGTGTGTGTGTGTGTGTGTGTGTGTGTGTGTGTGTGAATAAAAACAACCCTACAGGTGTGTGTGAGTGTGTGTTTGTGTTCCACATCCTTCAGGCAGTGTAGGTCTGCAAGGTCACTCTCAATATTCTCTTCTTTTATTTTGAAAGCGTGTTTAAATAATTACAGCATCTCTCTCTCTCTCTCTCTCGGTGAAAGCCCGATGGTTTTCATTAAAGACGCCAGAATAATCTTTGATCTTAATTTATCTACTTACACACACATTTATGCACACACAGGTCACGCTGCAGACGACGCCTGGTGTTTAATTATCATTCATAAATTAATGAATCATTTCAATCATCTTTAAAGAGAGCGAGGGAGTGTTGGTTTCTGTGACTTTTGCTCGGTCTCACACACTGTGACTCTGTGTGTGTGTGTGTGTGTGTGTGTGAGTGTGTGTGTGTGTGTGTGTGTGATTGGCAGCAGTAATTGGGGTCTAGTTGCTGGAGAAAAACAGTGAATGAATACAGTCTTAGAATACTGATACTGGCTGTTTGGACCTTGAATACCAACCCACACACACTTACACACACACACACACACACACACACACACACACACACACACACTTACCCATAAACCTAGCTCTAATTAAGCTACGTTTGGCACCTCGACCCCCAGAGGCGCTGGTCCAGGTCGGGGTCAGGTCTTAAAGGTTTCCTAAACCAAACTCAGAGAACCGGTCACTGTGAGACCAGACTGTTGGTTTAAACTCAGTAAAGAATACAGAGACTTTTTTATTCAACCATCCAGAATTAATCTGAAAAAAAAAGTAGAAAAATCGATACATTAATGCCAAAAACTGCAGTTCCTCAAGCTGCCACTAGAGGCCTTCCCAAACGTGGATCGATCCTCATAGAGTCCCATGTTATAAGGTCCAACTTTGCACATTTTTTTTTATCCGTCTGACTCGTTTCTTTTTTTAAATTAGTGCATTTATTTCAGGATTTAATTTCTTCTTCATGCAGCAAGTTTTAAAAAAGCCTTCAAATAATGATTTTTAATTTGTTTTCAAGAAAATAAAAAAGAGAACAGTTAGAATATCTCCAGCTAACATGTAGTTTGGCTTTACAATTTGTTAAATTCTCAACAATGTTTGGTTCACTCTTAGTGTTTCTCAACCTTTTTTCCCAGTAATCCACTGTTTGAAGGGACCCAATCCAAAATATATCTATAAACGGGCATGTTTTTGTTTGGCTTACACTATGAAAATACCATACCAACTTTATTTATAAAGCACTTTAAAAGAACTACACTTTAGAAGAACATAAAGTGCTGTACAGAGAGCTAAAGTAAAACCAGATACACACAAAAAAACATTTCAAAAAACTGGAATAAATGCACTAACAGATCCCCTGATTTGACCCGGATTATTGTGAGGTTGTTATTTTCTTTAGATAAATAGATTATAAATGCTGAAAATAAAAGTATTTGTTTGCGTAGTTTTGGAATGACTGCTTTAAGTGATATTGGAAAGATACAGGCTTTTATTTTGAAAGTACCAAAAGACAAAAAAGGCAGATAAATATGTTATAAGCCCTTAAAAAAAAGACTGTGTTTGCATTTTTCACAACACAGACAGATTCTTTTTACATACATGTGAACAGGACAGGATCAGAAAAGAGATCACATGCACCAGTTTGTCCACAGGGGGCGCCAAAGTCAACACAAAAATCAAAGTTTCTCACAGGAGCCCAGTCTTTCAGGAATTTAGAATAAAGAAATGTTGATACCCGAACAAAATTATACTGTAAAATTTTCTTAAAGTTTGGCGTAAGATGTTTAAATAAATGTTAAGCAGCTGGGAAAATTGTCGCCAAATCATTTGAAGTGTTTATGCGAGGTATGTGTATCATTTTAGGAGACTTTCTGTGATATTAGCTAAAGAAAATAAACTTTACGTTTTTCCTGCTCCTTTAGTTCAGCTTCCTGTCTCTTATAGGATGTATGGAGACACGGAGAGGTCAAAAATAGCTGTATACAAAGAAATGATGTGAAATGAAACATTTCTCCAGGCGCTCTCTAAGTTTATGTCCATTATTAATGAAACAATTTGTCATTTTCTTACCCCCCTCTCTCTGTTTCCCTCTCTTGCTTCCATTCTTCACCTGATAACGTCCACAATCCAAAATTCAATTAACTCCGGTCACCTCCTCAGCTCGTTAGTGCCGGTGCCTGGCTCCTGGAACAATGGTGGAAACTCAGATTGGTCTCAGTAATTGTGGCGCTCATTTGCATGTCATTAACATGCTGTTTGCACGTTTGACCTGCAGCGCTCTGATTGCATTAAGTGTGTTAAAGCGATGTTGTTTTTCTGTCCTCATCGCTGCATTAGGAGGTGAGCGAGGTGACGGCTGAAGCAGGTGAAACTCTAAAACAGAGACAGAAAGCAGGAAGGTTTTTGTGAACACATCAGGAGGGATTCAGAGACAGAATGAGGCTACAGGTCAGAGAAAATATGGATTTAACGCTGAAACTCTGCACAAATATGACTCCCTGGGTCACTGAGTGGTTGGTTTCTGCTGTTTATCAGATATAATGATGAGTTTTGTGTGCCTTGTATTTTGCTGGTATGGTGCCATTTATTGAGTGTCAAACCACATCATGTATCTTATAAACTAATATGACATCACGTATCGTTTCTTCATGTAACAGAACATAATGTTGACCAAACTGAACTCACACTGAACTCAAACCCAACACTTTCCACATCAGCTCCCCCCAAAATCTGCCCAAACTCAAACTTAAACTGAACTCAAACCAAACTCTTACACCAAACCAACGCTTCAACTCATCAACTCACACCAATATCACACAGAATCACATCAAACTCTCCTCAAAATCATCCCCAACTCATGCTGTAGTTAGAGCAAACACAAAACGAACTCATGCAGAACTCACACCTGACTCACACCAATGAACTCACTCTTTGTTAAGACTAAATCACGCAAAACTCTGGCTAAACTAACCCCAAACTCACACTGAATCAGGCTTAACTTACCACAAACTCACGCCAAAGTGAAGTTGAACCAATACCGAACCCAGGCTAAACTCGGGCTTAGCTCACCATGATCACACATCAAACTCATGGCAAACTCGAAACTTGTCTGCACTTTACTCATGTTCAACTCAAACACCCTGAAATTACTGAAATTACTTATTTTAATATAATACTGTTATAATATAATAACAAAGATACTCACTCAGGCAACACTCATGAGGAACTAACTCCAAAATCATTCCAAACTCATGACCACCTCAAGAGAAACTCACTCAAAACTAACACCAACTTCACTCCAAACTCAAGCTGGGCTAAATCCAAACTCACACCAACTTTACTCCAAATTCAAGCTGGACAAAAATCCAAACTCACACCAACTTCACTCCAACAGCACTCCAACGTTACTCCAACTTCACTCCAAACTGTCTACAAGTGTCTCCAAACTCACACAAACTTCATTCCAAACTCGAGCCTCACTTAGTTGAAACTTACACCAACTTCATGCTAAACTCAAGCCTAACTCAATCCAAACTTACACCAACCTCATTCCAAACTTAAGCCTTACTCACACCAACTTCACTACATACCCAAGCCTTACTCACTCCAAACTCACACCAACTTTACCCCAAACTCATGCCTTACTCACTCTAAACTCACACCAACTTCATGCCAAACTCAAGTGACCTCACTCCAAACTCATGCTAACTTCACTTCAAATTCATGCCAAACTCACTCCAAACTCACACCAACTTCACTACAAACTTACACAAACTTCACCCTTAACAGAAGCTGAACTTATTCTTAACTCACTTCAAACTCACACAAACTTCAAGTTATACTCTCTCACCCAGAAATTAAGCTGAACTCACTTCAAACTTACTCATATTTCATGCCAAACGTTCTCCCAACTCACTCTAAACTCACACAAACTTTACGCCAAACTCACTCACTCAAAACTCAAGTTGAACTCACACTAGACCCAAGCTCTACTCAAATCCATGTAGAAATCATTGAATATCAGTTCAATATTCCAACAATTAGAAAAGAATGAATGAATGAAGAGAAAGACACTTTGGTCCATGTTGAAGATACACTTAAAAAGATGTAACTCATGAAATAAAACAAACATATAACAGGTTGTTGAGGTAACTACTCTGATGTAGTTTGTAACACAGTAGAATAATTTTCCCTCACTTAACCAAAAACATTATCAGTAGAATCGGTTTGTTTTTCAGATTTAAAGCCCATCGAAGAAATAAACTGTTATAGTTCAGAGTTGAACTGTGGCTGCACAAATCTGTGAACCTTTAAAACTGAGTCTGTCTGACAGGATCAGAGCTCAGGGACACACACACTCTCACACACTGATCCTTAAACAGTTCGTGATAAGCTGCTGTCGATAGCACCTCGCGGCTACAAGACATTTGCAATTAGAGGATGTGTTTGTGTTTGAGAGCGCGGGTTAAAGGTTAATTCCCACTAATACTGACTGATAAAGCAGAGCTGACTTATTGATCCAGCTCTAACTCCCACCTTCTCTTTCCATTTCTGTTCAGCCCTCTGACCCACAACAGCCACCCCCCCCTCTTTATTTCCAGCAGCTTCTCTCAAAGCGGGGAGAGAAAAGTGAAGTTTCCAGAGCAGAGGTGGATAAAAGAGGAGCCTCCATCAGAGCTGCCTCATGATTATAGGTGGTTTAAAAAAAAAACACTCCTGCTGATGCAAAGTGATGTGTGCAAAAAGAGCGTCTCTATTCAGGTGATCCTGTCTGTGTGTCTGCACCTGGAGGTGTTGATGAATGTCCACAGGGGAGGAGGGAGGGAAGGGAGGGGAGGGGGGTCCAGGTGTGTGTGCTGATGTCTTTTAAAGGAGCATTTCTTCTGTGTGTGACGTCCTGTGATGGTGGAAACTAGGTCTGGGGGATATATCGAATATACTCGATATATCGCGGGTTGTTGCACGTGGGATGTATAAAATGACTATATCGCGACCATCCAGTATAAATTGTCAGGTAAATGTTTTGAGACGTCAGTCTGTAATTTTCTTCAGTTGCGTTTCTTTCACCCTCTGCTGCTGCTTCTCACCCTAAACAGTTCACTCCCCGCCCATCCAGAAAACTCTCCTGCGCATGCGTGTTTCTTCACAACAAAGAAGAGAAACAAACGCGACGTGAACTTAAGGTTCAGTTTCATTCTGAATGAGCTTCATTTGGCGTTATTTACCGCTGAATACCAAAAAATTGTGAGACAAAAGTTTTGCAGCGTCACCACAAACGTACACAAAGGTCTAATAACGCTCTAAAAATAAAACTCTGAGCTGTTAAGTAAACAGAGGGAGGAGGAGAATCCTCAAACTGTCGTGTTGCACATTAAAGATTCCCACAGACGTTTCATGGAGCGTTCATTCACGCGTCTCGGTTTATTGCCCAACTAACTTCCTGTTAGGAACCTGCGTGTCCTTCAAAATAAGAGCATACCGTAAAAATAACATTACACCACAAAAATTCAGTGACAGAAGTCACTAACAGAGTCCTTTCAGCTCCACAAACAGCAACAAGAAGCTGATTTATGGAAATAAAAGTTAGATTAAGTCATCCTCAGTTTCAGTTCATGTTATTTTCAACTTTTTTCAATCTTCATTGTTGTAATTTTAGAAATCTACTGAGACAGTCATGTGATACATTCAACCAGATAAATTAATCTGAATGAAATCTTTTACTGGAATTGAAAATGTGTAAATATATAAAGTGTGTTTTGGAGTAAACGGTTTGTTAAACTTGACCTGATTTTAATTTTTCTGTTTTTGGCAGCAAATGTTATAAATCTGACTGACAGGTCTGCTTGAATCATTATACTGGTGTCATTTCATTAATTAAAGGGTTGAATTGAACATTTAATATCGTGATTTACAGGAGAAATCAAAATATCCAGATATATATCGTGTATCGAGATATAGCCAAAAAAAAATATTAAGGTATTGATTTTAGGCCAAATCATGCAGCCCTGGTGGAAACACAGGTGTAGTTCCTGTGACTGCTCCCTCTCTCTCTCTCTCTCTGCCATCTCACACTTGTCAAAGCCTCCGTCACATGTTGTTAGCGTGTTGTTATCATGTTAGCATGGCTGGAAGCTAAGTCTCTAATGAGTGTGAAGCAGCTGTTGGAGTGAGGCCATGTTAGTCCACGGCTCCTCGGTGGGAGCTCAAAGTTTAATGAGGCTAAAAATCGTCCTCCCACACGCAGATGTAGGAACAAAAACAGCAGCTTCTGCCGTGTCAGTGACCTCAGAGCTGGAGAGGAAGAAACTCAAACACTAAACCTGAGTTTGGAAATACTTGAACATCACTTCACGTCGACTTTAAGGCTCCTCTTTCCCGTCTGACCATATTTCAACAACTCCAAAAAGAAAAGACGAGCCCCCCAGCTATCCTTTTCTGTTCAAAGTTGACATTTTCTATGATGAAAACATAAATATTGAATAGAAGCCCATTTCTACCATTTGAAAAAAAGAAAGTAAATTTTTTTGCACGTTTTAAGTCAAAATGTCTCATGATTTTGACTCTTTATCTTAAAATTTCAACTCTCTATCTCTTAGTTTTGACTTTATCACAAGTTTTTGTTCTTATATACTTCAAAATATTAATTTTCATCTAATAACTTTGACTTTCATCTCAAAAGTTGGATTTTTGTTTTGTAAAACAATGACTATTTATCTCAAAGATTCATGTCTCTTATAATTTTAACCTTATTTGAAATATTGAAAGATGTTGACTTTTAATCTATATTTGACTTCTAGGCTTACATTTTTTAACTTTGATTTGAACAATTTTCACTTTTTATGTCACAATTTTGACTTTATTAACTCACAATAATGACTTTTCGTCCAAATACTTTGACTTTTTTTCTCCAAATTTTGACTTTCTCCCCATTATTTTGACATTCAGCCACAAAAAAAATCATTTTTTTTCCCTCAACGTTTTGACTTTTTTTATCCCAAAATTGGACTTTGTTTTTCTAAAAATAATGACTTTTATCTCAAATTTTGCCCTTTGATTTTAAATTTGTACTTTTTTATCCCAGAATTTTGACTTTTTATCTCTATATTTAAACTTTTCAGGTCTAAATTTAGACTCTCTTCATTATTTTGACCTTTTACCACTGAAAAATGCCTTTTTGCCCTTAAATTTTGAGTTTTGACTTAATATGCGTTGAAAATTTCTCAACAATTGTTACGGCTACGAGGAAAAGAGTGCAGTTCATAAAAGTAAAAGTACATTTCTACTTCAGCATTTTCTGTCAGAAACAGTCAGATCAACCCCAAACATTTCAGACATGACTTTAAGACCAAAAACAGGGACATGTCTGGGAAAAAAAAGGACGTTTGGTCTCGTTACTTTTACCCCGTGATGAAGATTTGAGTGTTTTCTCATGTCCTGAGTAACATGCCGTCCTTGTTTGTCATCTGTTTTGATGCTTTTTGCTTTTGAAGACTTCCAACGAGGTCATTTTGTTTTCCTCCTTCGTGTCTTTTCTTCTTCTTAATTCTGCTCAGGAAAAGAAAATCAGAAAGTTTAGTTCCTCATATTTGTCTCTGTGATCTGGACTGTGTTTGGTTTAATCAGCTTCTTTAAAGTTCATGTTAATAACTGAAGCTTTGATTAGAAAACTGGACAGAAACTCTGCTGCTTCCATTTCTTTGGATTTGTTTCAAGCAATAAAAATGAGTCTTTTTCACCAATTTGAATGTTTACAGTCAAATAACTTTAATGTGTAAAACTTCAGTGGGCTTTATTTGAGGGTTAGGTTTAGATATAATGACTCTCATCCTACATTCGTAGATTTTTTATCCCAAAATCTTACTGTGTTGTCTGAAATTGTTAACATTTACTTTTATTGTTTTTCTCTTTGGCTTAGAATTTGACTATTTATCCCTATACATTGACTTTTTGTCTTAAAATTGACTTTTTTTTCACTATTTTGACTTTTAACGACCGAAAATCACCTTTTTGGCTTAATATTTTCACATTTCATCTCCAAAGTTTTACCCTTTAACTCAAAATTTTGACTTTATCCCAAAATTTATTTGAGTAAAAGTCTTAGATTTTACAGCTGAAGGTATTTCTGAAGCACAGTGTGTGTAAGTGTGTGTGTGTGTGTGTGTCCATGCATTGGTAAGGCAGCCAGCACTGTGACAGGGAGGAAAGAGGGAGAGTGTATCTGTCAGGAGTTCACCGTAAGTGTGTGTGTGTGTGTGTGTGTGTGTGTGTGTGTGTGTGTGTGTGTGTGTGTTGACCACTGCTCAGAGCTGTCAAAGGGCGACAAGTTGAGGTGAGGAGAGGTCCCCACGGTGTGTGNTGGGGACCTCTCCTCACCTCAACTTGTCGCCCTTTGACAGCTCTGAGCAGTGGTCAACACACACACACACACACACACACACACACACACACACACACACACACACACGGAAACAAAACCCTGTTTCCCAAACTGAAACTTTGAGTGTGTTCAGCTCAGATTCTCTCAGAGTTTCACAAACTCAGCTGCACTTTTTGTTTCATTTTGACTCTTAAATTTTTCCAAAGATCCTTTATTCAAAGAGTTCAGGTCCTAAACTGCAAAAACTGAAATATATCAAGTCGTTTTGTCTTATTTTTAAGGAAATAGTGTTTTATTATTCTTGACATGATCCACATTCAACTGACAAGTCCAAAAAAATGTCTCATTTCAAGTTATTTGAAGACACAAATTACCACGTCACTGTTTTTTTGTCACTTTTTAACCCACTTGTTGCTACTTTCTGACGACATTTGAAGTTTTCTCAGAATTGTCTTTTGGATTTTTATTGCTTTTTTGCCAATTTTAGTCACTTTTCACTCTTTTTTTCTCCACTTTTGGACAATTTCCTGAGTATTTCTCATGTTTTCTCCCAATTTTCTCGCTGATTTTTTGCTGCTTTTAGACCATTTTTACCACCTTTAGTTCATTTAATGGCTGTTTCTTGCTGTTTTTTCCACTTTTTTCCACTTTTTTTGTCAGTTTTGGTCCAATTTTTTGCTACAAACTGACTATACCTCAGTTCAATGCCAAATTCATTGCCATGTATGTAAACTTTGGCCAATTTTTTTTACCACTTTTCACTGTTTATTGTCACTTTTTCACCAAATTTGCCAGCTTCCTCAAAAATTTCTTGCCATTTTTTGTTGATTTTTGTTTATCTTAGTCCCTTTTCAGTCTTTTTTGACCTTGTTTGATTTCTTCTCACTATTTTCCAGGTTCAATCCAAATTTTCTTTCCAATTTTTTTCTTTGTTGTCTCACATCATTGACACTTTTCACTTTTTTTTTTTGCCAGTTTTGGACCATTTTTTGCTACAAACTGACAATTTTGACCATGTTTATTTCAAAATATCATGCCATTTTTGTTGACTATGGCCATTTTTACCATTTGTCACTGTTTTTTGTCACTTTTTCACCATATTTGCTACTTTCTTTCTACTTTTAATTTTTTTTCCTTGCTAATTTTTGTTGCTTTGTGTCAATTTTCGTCACTTTCCTCTGTTTTTTGACACTTCTGGACCATTTTTTTGCTACTTCTTGAGTATTTCCAGATGTTATCCCAATTTAATGGCCATTTTTTGTTGCTTTTTGGCCATTTTTACTACCTAAAACTTAGTGTTATTGCTCCTCTTTGCTGTTTTTGCCTCTTATTACCACCTCGATTGTTTCTTTGTGAAGTTAGTTTTCGACAGTTTGTCTCCTTGGTTTAGTAACTCTGGTGTAGAAACATCTACTGCAGACACTATATCTGATATTTTGACACATTTCATTATAGAAATGTTGCACTGTTTGTGATTAGAATATTATAACAGGACATATTTTGATGTAACTCTTGTGTTAATGTCAGTTTAAGTGTAAAAATAGATGCATACACCAGGAAATGATGGGGACAGAGGATTCAGGATTGAGTGGACTTTTCTCTGAGTGTGTCCATGTTGAAATCTGTCAAATAATCAAAGTATTCACATGAAAAAGTCACATTTCTCTCACACACAGACAGAGGTGTTGTTGTAGATGTGTGTGTGTGTGTGTGTGTGTCTGCAGGTGATTAGCATCTTAAACTCTGAGGCTCATTAATCACAGTCTTCACTCTGGCTGCCAGCCTGCATTACAAATGAATGCACTCACACACACACACACACACACACACACACACACACACACACACACACACACACACACACACACACACACACACACACACACACACACACACAGAGTGTGTGTGTGTGTGTGTGTGTCACACACACACACACACTCAGGCCTGTCAATATTACGGCCCCATCTTGTCTCGTATTTCTCCGACCGTAGATCCATAGACCTCAGAGCAGGACAAAGAGAGCAGACGGAAAGTTTCCTCCTGACAGATTAATGATCGCTCTGTAGAGATTCAGTTTTCTAACAAGAGTCCAAACTCTGAGACAGGAAGTTAGAAATCTACACGATAGAGGCGAGTCGCCAATACGCCTGGAAATAATTTTCAAAAATAACCCAATAGCCATTATTATTTCCTATATTTGCAGTTATTACCATGTTCCCATCTTTTCTGTTTTTAAACAAACTCATTTTGAACATGAACAGTTTCATTAATTACAGCACAACAACAACAACCCACTACCACTACAACTGGGACTGATTTTTATACATTTAAACACTTTTACCTGCTTTTTTCACACTTAAAGACCATTTATAAAAACCTTCTCACTGTTTTCTAGGTCCACTCCCAGTTTTCTTGCCAATTTTTGACACTTTTCACTCTTTTCTGCCACTTTTGGACCAACTGTCTATTATCCAGATTTCATGTAAGTTGACTTCGGGCCATTTTTTAACATCTTTTTACTGTTTTTGTCACTTTTTCCACCATTTTTGCTACTTTCTGAATATTTTTAAGCTTCCTCCAATTTTTGTCTTGCCAATTTTTGTTGCTTTTTGTCAATTTAAGTCACTTTTCTCATCTTTTTTGACTATTTTGGACCATTTTTTGATTCTTTCTCACTATTTTCCAGGTTCAATCCCAATTTTCTCACCAATTTTTATTATTTTTACCCATTTTTGACACTTTTCACTCTTACTTGCCATTTTTGCAGCATTTACTTATTTATTTATTTTTTGCAACAAACTGACCATTTTCCAAGTTTCACCCAATAGTTCTTGCCACTTTTGTTAACTTTGGCCTTTTTTTTAACCTCTTTTCAATGTTTTTGTCACTTTTTCCACCATTTTTGCTACTTTCTGAATTATTTTAAGCTTCCTCCAATTTTTTTCCTGCCAATTTTTGTTGCTTTTTGTCCATTCAAGTCACTTTTCCCATCTTTTTTGACTATTTTGGACCATTTTCTGATTTGTTCTCACTATTTTCAGGGTTCACTCCCAATTTTCTTACCAACTTTTATAGTTTTTGCCCATTTTTGACACTTTCCACTCTTTCTTTCCAATTTTTGGAGCATTTACTTACTTATCTTTTTACAACAAACTAACCATTTTCCAAGTTTCACCTAAACACTCTTGTCATTTTTGTAAACTTTGGCCATATTTTTTTTTTTTAACCACTTTTCACTGTTTTTTGTAACTTTTTTTTCATCATGTTGTTACTGTCTGATTGCTTTTAAAGTTGCTTCCAATAGTTTTCAAGCTAATATTTGTTGAATTTTGGCCATATTTGGCCATTTTAGCCGATTTTTGTCACTTTTTGACCATTTTTTGCTACCTTTTAAGTATTTTTGTTGCTCTTTTTGGCCATTTTTACTCCCTCAAACTAACTTTTATTGCTTCTCTTTGCTGTTTTTGCCTCTTTTCTCCACTTAGATTGTTTCTTTTGTAAAGGTAGTTTCTAACAGTTTGTCTCTTTGGTTGAGTAACTCTGGTGTAGAACAGAAAACATCCATGGCAAAAACTTTATCTGATATTTTGACACAATTTCAGGCCAAAGAAATAATGCAGTTTGTGATTAGGATATTATAACAGGACATTTGTGATTTAATCTATTTTGTGATTAATTACCAAGCCTTAGTCTCCAAAAACTGCCCCATCTTTTCATTCTGTGGTAGAAACTTGAGCTCACACCACAGCAGAGGAAGATAACATCAGAGACATCGAGCTCTCAGGCGTTTCTCTGTCTGTCCGTGCAGACGCTTTCGTCGGGATAATTTCCCTGCAGACGTTTAAAATTTACATCCATGCGATGAAACCTGACTTTGAGGAGAAGAAGGTGCCTTTAGGGGGAGTGTGTTCGTTCGACCAAGGTCACTGACAGGTGAGAGAGAGAGAGAGAGAGAGAGAGAGGTAAAAATACATCAGAGTTTAACATTACAGTCAGAAAGAGGCCAATGACAGGCTCAGGGGAACACACACACATACACACACACACACACAGAACCAGGACGATGATGTGAGGTAGAGGAGTAAATGTGTGTTGGGGGGTTATGCACCTGTCTGAAGCTATAAATACACACACCAATACACACACACACACACTGGAGCCCCTGGGTGTGTGTGTCCTTGCTCTCCGGTCGGGCAATAAGCTGACCTGGTTTCAACACAATGACCTCAGGTGGTACTGACTTACACACACAAACAAACACACAAACACAGTGTTTTTCCTTTGTTGAGTGTGTGTGTTTGTGTGTGTGTGTGTGTGTGTGTGTGTGTGTGTACAGCTTACTGATGCACGCTGAGTTTGGCATTGATGTTTTGCTCTTTTCATAAACTCTCCTCACTCTCAGATATCTGCTTTTTTGGAAACATAGATTAAATCTTTGATCAATCAGCACTGAGTAGAAAGAAAGAGATGCTGTATTTGACCACATGTGAGTGTGTGTGTGTGTGTGAGAGAGAGTGTGTGTGTGTGTGTGTGTGTGTGTGTGTGTGTGAGAGGAGTCAAGACCTGTCTTACAGATCAATGTGTGTGTTTGTGGAGCTAATCTGTCTTTGATGAAAAAGAGAGCGAGGATTAAAGTGGTTAAACCTCAGGTTTGCTCCTGAAATCAGTGTGTATTTGCAAATGTGTGTGTGTGTGTGTGTGTGTGTGTGTGTGTGTGTTTGTGTGTGTGTGTGTGTGTGTGTGTTAGCACAGAGCTTTAGCCACACTATAGGAACCACGGTGTTAACTGTCAGGGTTACACTAAACCGACTTAACGTTCTCTTTTTCCTGGACATGTTTTTCTTTTTGGTGGAAAATTTTGACCAGAATATTTTATAAAATTTCCAAAATGTTTTGTGTTTTCTGAATGATTGAAGCTTTCAGACGGAAAATGTTGAAGAGGAAATACACATATGTGATAAGTATTGGTTTTTTGTTTTTGGCTGAAGTGATGTCCAATTTTAAGGAAAAAGGCCAAAAATTTCAGATAATATATCAAAATTGTGCAAGAGGTTGACATTTTGAGATAAGAAGTCAAAGTAATGAGTCAAAAGTTAAATTTTGAGATTACAAAAATTAAGATTTTGAGACAAGAAGTCAGAATCATGGGATTAAAAAGTCAAAATGACAGGAAAAGGGTCAAAATCTTGAGATAAATGATCTAAATTTTGCTGTAAAAACTAAAAGAATTTGAGATAAAGAGTGAAAATCCTGAGAAAAAAAGCAAAATTTTAGATTAGAAAGTCAAGATGTTAAGACAGAAAGTTGAAAATTGGGATGTAAAAGTCAAAATAATGGGACAGGTGTTGAAATTTTGAGCGCAAGTCAAAATTTTAAGATAAAAAAGTCAAATTAAAGTCAAAGTACTGAGAGAAAAACTAAAACTTGTGATAAAAAAGTCAAGATTCTGAGACCAGAAGTTGAAATTTGAGATTAAGGGTCAAAATAATTGAATACAAAGTCAAATTTTGAGAAAAGAAATCTAAATTTTGCTGTTAAAAGAGCAATGTGTTTGATAAAAAGTGTATGTTTTGAGCTTAAAAGTCAAAATGATTAGAGAAAAAGCAAAATTTTAAGATTAGTTTCAGTTCTATAAATCTGTTTTTCAAATTTAAACCCTAAATTTTCAGTTTTAATGCCCTATTCTCAGCTTTAAAACTCACGTTCGGTTTAAAAATTCTATTTTTTTCAGTTTAATTTCAGTTTCATTACTCTCTTTTTGATTTTGAAATAACACTATTTCAATTCTTTTTGAGACAGAAAGTCAAAGTAATGAAATACAAAGTTTAAGAGAAAAAAATATACATTTTGCTGCAAGGAAGCCAAAATTTTTAGCTTAAGAGTCAAAGTAGCAACAGAAAAAGCAAAATTTTGTGATAAAGTCAAGATTTTGAGAGAAAATGGTGAAAGTTTGAGATTTGAAAGTCAAAATTATGGGACAAGAGTCAGAATTTTGAGCTATAGCCAAATTTTTAAGATAAAAAAGTTTAAATATTTGAGACAGAAAGTCAAAGTAATGAGACACAGAGTCAAATTTTGAGAAACAAAAAAAATCGAGCAACAAAATCAATTATTCTGTTGCTGTGAAACGTGTGTGATGACAAAAGTAGCATTTTTATTTTGTCTTGTATTATTGTTATTATTATTAATAATATTATCAGTGAGGTTATTACCATGAAATATGATATTTGTTTTCTCTGCTGTTCTGTCTGTTTTGAGTCTATGTGTTAATTATCTGGAAGAAGAAACTCGGGCAGCACTTCAGTCTAAAAGTTCTCTGACGTTGTAAATATTCAGAATGGTTAAAGTGTGTGTGTTGTCCCGGACGAGCCCCCAATTTGTTACGCCCGGCTCTCAGGCGCACCAAATGAAGGAGACAACTCCAAGGTTTAAACCGGTTTACGTTTGTTTTTTATTGTTCTAAAAGCACAGTCAATTCTGTAAGCATCTGGAATAAGGAAGAAGTAGGCCCAACCCTCACACTGGCCAGGTGTTTCAGGTTTACCATCATGCAACTCCACCTCCATCATGACCACCGCGACGTCACCTACAAGAGAGAGCAGGGCAGCTCAACAGTGCCACACACAACCGTAGACGGCTTCAGGGGCCGTCACAGTGTGTGTGTGTGTGTGTGTTGGTATTCAGTGTCTCAGAGTTCAGGTCTGGTTGAAGCTGTTACAACCACAAAGTGGACTCGACCCTCGCTCAATGCAAACGAGCAGAGCGGCCTGACGGCGAGCGGCCTGACGGCGTGGTATTGACCCGTTGGTGGACAAACAAAAAGCAGCAGTCGATATCACCTCTCAAAGTGATCCACATCTCCCATCAGTCAGTCTGGATCAGGAGAGGATTGTTGAGCCACTACTTAGTGAGCTAAAGAGCCCCTACAGTAAATAACCTCCGCCTGCCGATACGTCACTTACTTTTAAAATCTCGAGTGCGGGCCAAATGTTCCGGCGTTTGCGCGACCTAAAGCGCAGCTGAGAGGAGCTTTTAGCGTCGGAGCTAATTTAAATCAAGTATTAACCCAGCTCGAGGTGCGGAGTGAAGGGCCACTTCAACCTACACAACGCTCTTATGAATATTTACAGATTAAAGCGGCTGCTGCTGCTGCTGGAGGGGGAGTGATGGAGGGGGAGGGATGGAGGGGGAGTGATGGAGGGTGAGCTGTGTTCGCATCAGACGACCAGACACAGATTTACTGTGGAAGCTTTTAACCCTTCAGGATGGAAAGTTTCATCTTTCTTGTGCGATCGGATCTTTTTGTTACGAGGTCGAACGGTGAAGCTCTAACAGCTCCTGATGGAGATGAGTCACAGACGGTGTTCACTTCCAGTTAAGTCAGAAAAGTGATGAAGAGAATTAACCTGATGTTCTGAAGGAACAGACAAACACAGCTGTGCTCAAGAGTTTACATTTTTCAGAGGTTATGAACGATAACACAAAAACTTTTCATTCACTCATAGTTAGTGGTTGGGTGAAGACATTTATTAACAAACAACTGTGTTTACTCTCTCATCCAAAACACAAGGCCAAGTGGACCTGCCATTAACTACAGCAGAATAAAGTGAAGGTTCTGGAGTGGCCATCTCAGTCTCCTGACCTCAATATCATTGAGCCACTCTGGGGAGATCTCAAACCTGCAGTTCATGCAAGACAGAGCAAGAATTTACAGGAACTGGAGGCTTTTTGCCAAGAAGAATGGTCAGTTTTACCATCTGAGAAAATAAAGACCCTCATCCACAACCAGCACAAAGACTTCAAGCTGTCACTGATGTTAAAGGGGAAATACACACTGTTAAGAACTGGGGGAGGGAAACTTTTGATCAGGGTCATTTTGGAAGTTTCTGTTGTTATTATGATCTAAAAAGAGTAAACACAGTTATTACATGTCTTCACCCAACCACTAAGTGCACAATACCAGCCAATCACAAAAATGTACGGTTGCTAGGTAAAGGGGAAGTTTTGGGAGTATTTCTTTATTTTGATACAAATAGTTGCATTTAACTGTGTTGTTTACTAAACTCGTACATTGGTTTTTTTAAATGTACAACTTTTATTCGTATGCTCAGTTATAAAAAAAATGATTTGTTACATTTTTGTGGTTTCAGCTGTAAAAAAAATCCAACTTTTTCCTGCTTGAATTTGAAGACTAGAGTCCACATTTAGTTTTCCTATTCTGGTTTGATTGTAGGCATCAAAGCATCATCTCAAGGCTAAGGCAAAAATATTGAGAAATATCATAGATTGTGATACGGCCTGAAAATATCAAGACGTGAATAAAAAGCTGCATCACCCAGATGAACGACAGAGGCACCTTTGCAGGAAACAGTGGTATCTTCTTTTGAAAAATCAGCCAGTCCTTGCTTCAGGCAGAAGAGTTGAAGTTCCTCTGGTTTTGTTCAGAGTGATGGATCGTGAGGCTGACGGGTGGATGGGTGTAGCATCGTTGCAGCTTGGGGGGGGGTCTGAGCCTGAAGGCACAGCTTCAGATGAATCCTCCCCGGTGGCTCTGAGCAAAAAAAAAAAAGAGTTTCCTCTTAGAAATGTTTGGACAAGATCAGGAGACTCAATCTGTAGCTTTTTAGATGTTTGAGGTGGTTGGAGCATCACATCAGGACGCCCTCAGGGTGAGATAAAAAACCAGGAGGAGGCTCCAGGGTGGACCCAGAGCTCGCTGAAGGGCGTTTGAATCCCATCTGACCTGGGGAAACCTCAGGGAATCATCCAAGAGGAGCAGGAGGTTTTACTGAGGAGAAGGAGAACAGAGGGATGGAAAACTACATGATGATGATGCTTCAAGAAACAAGAAATCTGAGTAAATGTTGACTGAAGAGAGACATTAGAGGATGAAGTGTTCAGGAGTGTTTGAAAGCTGATCATTTTCTAAAACCTCCAAAAGACGACCCCCTACCCGGCCTGTTGGAGAAGACACCCAAAGATACAAAGACGATAAAGTAGCTTCATAACCCAATTAGTCCTTTAAAACACAAATTTTCTATTTGAAGTGAACATTTTCTATGATGTTAACATAAATAATATATAGAAATCCCTTTTTCAACCAATTAAAAATGAAAAAAAGAAAAACTGGCTTGTCAAGATTTATGTCTTTGTTAATACAGAGTCAAAATCTTGGAAATAAAAAAGGGATAATTTCAACTTGATTCCAAAAATTTTGACTGTTATAGCTAAAATTTTGTGACTTTATCTCAACATCTTGACTTTTTGATTGACTTTTAAGATCAAAATTCAAAATTTTTATTTCTTTCTCATAAAGAGTGGCCATTTAAACCAAAATTTCTAGTTTTTATTTCAGAATTTGACCATATTATCTCAACAAATTGACTTTTTATGTCATAACTTCTGACTTTGCAGCTCAGAAGTTTGACTTTTTTCCCCATAATAGTGAGTGTGTAATCTCAAAAATTCTGCTTTTTGTTCCAAAAATTTGATGTTTCATTCAATATTTGACTTTTAATGTCATAGCATTGACTTTTTTCTCATATTAGTGACTGTTTATCTTATAATTTCAACTTTTTATCTCAGCATTCTAATAGTATTATCTCAACAAATTGACTTTTTATGTAATAGCTTTGACTTTTTAGCTCAAAAGTTTAACTTTTTTTCTTGTGATGTTGACTTTTTATCTCCAGATTTCCAGTTTTTTGTCAAAAAATGTGATTTTTAAATGACTATTTGACATTTTATCCCATAACTTTGACATTTTGTCTCATAATCGTGACTATTCATCTTAAAATTTCTACTTTAATCTCATAACTTTCACATCTGATTTCAGAATTTAGACTGTATAATCACAACAAGATGACTTTTTATGTCTTAGATTGAACTTTTTACCTCAAAAGTCTGATTTTTTTCCTCATTATTTTGACAATTCATCTCAAGATTTCAACTTTTTTGTCTCAAAAATTTGATTCTTAATTGAGTATTTGACTTTTTAGATCAATATTTGACTTTATTATCCCAAATATTGACTTTTTATCTTGAAAATCTGATGTTTTATCACAAACTTTTGACACTTTTATCACTCAGAGCAGACGTAGAAATTATGGGGGAATTTTATAGAATTCCTCAGAAACAAAAGTTGACATGACCTTAGTGTGGATGACATTTCAGCGATGACTGGAGCTGGAAGTGTTTGATAAACACAGAGAAAGTAAAAAAAGAAGAGGAATCTGCTTCAGTGACAGTAAATATCTGTAAATTCTCTGATGATTAAGTCGTGTTACAAACGTTCCTCTTACCTTCCTGTGTGATGACAAACAGCCGATTAACTCAGCTCTTTCTCTCCTTAATACATCTCATAAATAATTACAGCGGAGTAAAACGAGTCCATTTTTTCCTGAGCTGTTGGGAAGTGACGAATGTTTCTGACGCCGTTAAAAAAAAAAGGAAAGAAAGAAAAAAAAAAAACGCTTAAAAGTCATAAAATTTGTCGGAACAAGATGATTAGCTGCTGCAGAATGCATGTGCTGCATTTTCAATTCTGATTACTGCGAGAGAAACAGACGCTCAGGGCAGTAAAGTATGTAGGTACATCACACACACACACACACACACACACACACACACACACACACACACACACACACACAGGCAGTAAAAAACACTCTTCTTCTGTTTTTCGGCTCGGGGATTCGGGGGGTGATAAATAAGCACTACTTGCACTTATTCCCGTGTGTGTGTGTGTGTGTTTGAACAGACGCAGATGCTTGAAATACTACACACTAGAGAAACACAAACTCACACACACACACACACACACACACACACACACCTTTGGGCTCAGGTTGTTCCAGCTCAGGCTGACGAATTAAAACAAGACGTAGTAAGAAGATAAAAAGGAGTAAATGAAAGGATGAATTTTGGGGAAAAGAGGGGGATTTCTGCAGGGAGAGGAGGTTAGAAAACAAAAACAGTGAGAAGAAGAAGATCCAAAGAAAGTAGAGAGGAAAGAGGAGCAGATAAAGTTTTGGTTCAGAGAACTTGAAACAGAGTCAGAGGTGAGAGGATGGAGTAGAGAGGAGGAATAGAGCAGAAAGGAGGAGGAGGAGGTCTGGACCTTTTCCCCCCTTAATGAGGACCACAGAGAGGGTGTGTGTGTGCATGAAAGAGTGTGTGAGAGTTTATCCATCCTTTTCTCTGTGTGTTCATCTCGACTTTTCAGTTCCTGTCCTGCATGTTGAAGTTTTATTGACACAACTGATGTTATATCAGACGTTACAGTTGAACTAATGTCAGAGAAAATGAAAAAAAAGTGCTCGTCACATGCGTTTATAGGAAGCCAGGGTCCAGTATTGATTCATTCTGGTAGAATTTATGATTTCTTGGCCATTTTTCACAATAGTGTTTACTCTTTTTTAATCATACTGACAACAAAACTTCAAAATAACCCTGATCAGACGTTTCCATTCCCCCTTTAACATCAATGACAGCTTGAAGTCTTTTGTGCTGGTTGTGGATGAGGGTCTTTATTTTCTCAGATGGTAAAACTGACCATTCTTCTTGGCAAAAAGCCTCCAGTTCCTGTAAATTCTTGCTCTGTCTTGCATGAACTGCAGGTTTGAGATCTCCCCAGAGTGGCTCAATGATATTGAGGTCAGGAGACTGAGATGGCCACTCCAGAACCTACACTTTATTCTGCTGTAGCCAATGGCAGGTCCACTTGGCCTTGTGTTTTGATTACTGGATATGTTTTGGGCATTTTGGGCTCTGGCATGGATGAAACCTGAGTTATTAAGGATTTTAAGGGGATGCTAAAGATAATTTGTGTGTGTGTGTGTGTGTGTGTGTGTGTGTGTGTGTGTGTGTGTGTGTGAGGCTGGTTGTTAATCAGGTCTCTGAGCTCTGACTGTGGAGACGTCCTGAGCAGGATTAGCACCGTAACAGTGACAGGAGCTCATCAGGGACTTCACAAAACCTGCACACAAATTCTGAGTTACTGCACCAGTGTGTGTGTGTGTGTGTGTGTGTGTGTGTGTGTGTGTGAGAGAGAGAGGGTTTGTGGTGTGTGAATGCTACTGCATAGCTGTGTGTGTGTGTGTGTGTGTGTGTTTCAGTGTGTGTCCTTGTATTCCAGGTGAGTCATGCTGTGACTCAAACAGTCGTGGACATTTTTAGAAAAGTTTGGAAGTTTCCTGCAGTCAAACCACGCTCACGTGTGTGACAGAAAAGGACGAGCAAGGCTGAAAAACATTTCATCTGACTGGATTCAGATTATTTTTAAACAGAACAGGTGTGAGGACGGCAGTGTGACCTCATCAGGTGTGACCAATCAACAGCAGAGCAGACTCTTTCGTGGGTTTGAACCAGACATCCACATTTCACGAATGATCTGTGACTCAGTGATTGGTCAACACAGCTGTCAATCATTGACTGAACATGGGAGAAACATTGTCTCCCTTTACTTTTTGGTCATGACTTTGTTTTCTGAACAACAGTTTCAGGATGAAACACAAATGTATTGCTGCATTTTGTCTTCTTGCTACACAGAGACAGTATTTTAGAAACTTTTGAAAACAGCCTTCAGAGTGCAATTTTTCTGGAAAGCTGTTTCACCGTTGCCGTGTAAACAACAAGCCAGAGTTTTCCTTAGATTTTAGCGTACGAAGAGAGGAGACAGTTCTTGAGTCAGATGTGAATCAAAAGAAACAGTATTGGAATTTTAGGTGCATTTTGCAAATAAATACTTATGTAGTTGTTTTGAAAGTAAGGGGAGATCTGATCTTTTTAACTCTTCTTTTCTTTGTTCAAGAAAACTTTTTGCTGGGTATAATGCAAGAATTATGTAGCCCTGTCTTTTGAAATGTGACAACAAACTTTGTAAGTTTGTAGCGTAGTTTAGTTTAGCTCCTCACAGCTCGGTGCTCTGAGACGTGTCTGTAGCGTTAGTGAATCCTGGTTGTGTCCTACCAGGTCTCATCTACCAACTCCAACCTCACCAAGCAGAGCAAACGTAACCTGGCTCTTCATTTTATTGATAGACTCTCAGGTTTGAACAGATCTCTGCAGAATAACTGCTGCATGTGGACAGGAATCAACATTAGCACAAACACATTAGAGACTGTTTTAGCCTTTAGCTCCTGTTTTAGACTTTAGCTGCTGATTTAGCCTTTAGCTCCTGGTTTAGCCTTTAGCTCCTGTTTTAGCCTTTAGCTCCCCCTCTAGCCTTTAGCTCCTGTTTTAGCCTTTAGCTCCTGCTTTAGCCTTTAGCTCCTGCTTTGTTCTTTAGCTCCTGTTTTAGCCTTTAGCTCCTGTTTTAGCCTTTAGCTCCTGTTTTGTTCTTTAGCTCCCGTTCTAGCCTTTAGCTCCTGTTTTGTTCTTTAGCTCCCTCTCTAGCCTTTAGCTCCTGCTTTGTTCTTTAGCTCCTGTTCTAGCCTTTAGCTCCTGTTTTAGCCTTTAGCTCCTGTTTTAGCCTTTAGCTCTCTTTCTAGCCTTTAGCTCCTGCTTTGTTCTTTAGCTCCCTCTCTAGCCTTTAGCTCTTACTTTGTTCTTTAGCTCCCTCTCTAGCCTTTAGCTCTTGCTTTGTTCTTTAGCTCCCTCTCTAGCCTTTAGCTCCTGCTTTGTTCTTTAGCTCCTGTTTTAGCCTTTAGCTCCTGCTTTGTTCTTTAGCTCCCTCTCTAGCCTTTAGCTCTTGCTTTGTTCTTTAGCTCCCATTCTAGCCTTTAGCTCCTGCTTTGTTCTTTAGCTCCCTCTCTAGCCTTTAGCTCCTGCTTTGTTCTTTAGCTCCCTCTCTAGCCTTTAGCTCCCTCTCTAGCCTTTAGCTCCCTCTCTAGCCTTTAGCTCCTGCTTTGTTCTTTAGCTCCCTTTCTAGCCTTTAGCTCCTGCTTTGTTCTTTAGCTCCTGTTTTAGCCTTTAGCTCCTGCTTTGTTCTTTAGCTCCCTCTCTAGCCTTTAGCTCTTGCTTTGTTCTTTAGCTCCTGTTTTAGCCTTTACCTCCTGTTTTAGCCTTTCACTCCTGTTTTGTTCTTTAGCTCCCATTCTAGCCTTAAGCTCCTGTTTTAGCCTTTAGCTCCTGTTTTGTTCTTTAGCTCCCATTTTAGCCTTTAGCCCATGACTTAGCTACTAGCTCCTGTTTTAACCTTTTACTTGTTTTTTAGCCTTTAGTCCATGCTTTAGCCTTTGGGTCATGTTTAAGCCTTTTTTCGCATTTTAGCCTCATGCTCTTTCACTCTCCTGTTTAGTTTTCTTCTGCTCTTCTGTCCCTTTTCTGTCACACGGTCCAGCTCCGTTATCCGCCATCCCTACTGAATAAATTAGAGAAATTGTTTGCAAACAATGTAAAAAGACAGTTTTACGGTCTCCACACAAATACAGCACTTGGGAATAAAAGGATAGGACAATCACATAAGTAATACATGAGCAATAACTACCGAACCTCTATTTACACTATGAATTTGGCTTTAGGAATTGTGTTAGATATTGTGCAATAAACCTCAAGTCAGATAAAAAGTTCTGAGTTTGCTGTAAAAGCTGTGAAATAATCTCAGTGAAAAAACGTCTAAAACCAGCAGGTCAGGAACAGGCTCAGTGAGATTCAATTCCCAAACAGGATTACATGGAGTTCAGCTCCCACTGAGGGGTCAAACTCCCCCGGACCTGGACCAGAATCAGCTGGTTTGGGTCGGAGTCAAAGATCAGAGCAGGGTAACTGGATTTTCAGGTGAGTGTACCTGTGTTTGTGCTCCCTGAATGAAGACTTCAGGGTGTTTTCAGGAGGAGAAGTAAAGTAACAGCAGCTGGAGGGAGGAAATAAATCACATCTGTGTGTGTGTGTGTGTGTGTGTGTGTGTGTGTGTGTGTTTGTGTTTGTGTGTGTGTGTGTGTGTGTGTCCCTCCTTTGTCTGCTCTGTCAGCTTCTCCTGCTTTAATTCACTGTGACTGCAGCAGACACTCATTTCAAACAGGACTCTTTGTGCTCGCCGCTCCGTCCAAACAGATTGATTCAGCCCGAGCTCAGTCACACGTACCGATATGTGTGTGTGTGACTGTGTGTGACTGTGTGTGTGTGTGTGTGTGGTCAGGAAGCTGGAGGTGTGTAAAAAAGGTTGTGACACCGTGTCGCTCTCTCATGCAGAACCAAAGGTTACGAGGCAGGTCGTCTATTGATTCATGTAGCAGATAATTAAAGACACAATGGAGGCTTCAGGAGAACACAGAGTCCACTTTAAGACCACCACACACACACACACACACACACACACACACACACACACACACACACACACACAAACACAAAGACACACAGAGAAAGGAGGAAATCTAAAGGGAAAAGCAGGCATTTTAACTCTGACATCACCGACTTGCTCCATTGATTTTTGCTTCATTTCAGCTTCTTTCTGAAAACACTGCATTTCAGTTACTGTCTCTTTAAGGCTTCCTGCTCCACAAACCCCCCTTCACTCTCATTGGCCAAACCTCTGTAGGCCTGCTTCGGGCAGGAGTGTATTATGTGACAACGTCATCATTTCAGCAAGTCTGGTGAAGATGTGGTGAAGCAAATAATGTTTTCATACAGAAAATAACCAAGAACTTATTCGTCTTGCCTCCTTTATTATCTTTAAGTGTCTTGAAATACGACGTTTTGACACCGGTTATGTCTTCTCTTAATTGCTCTTGAGGGTGGCACACACTACTCGCTGGAGACCAAACACTTGGTGATAACTAAAGACAGAAAGCGCCTGATTTTCTCTTTTGATCTTGTTGAACTGATTCTTCTGCAGAGAATTTGGTTCTTCATGCTCAACATTCAAAATCTTGCATTGTAAAACGGGACTTCGATGAAAACAAAAGTGACAATAGTGTGTGACAAAAGTAGGCAACTGCACCAGATTTTAAACAGCTGTTGTAACAGTTAAATACGACAGAATTTTAGTGAATACTCACCAGTTTCATCCTTTACTGTCGTCATTTTGGTCCAACTCTTCTTGTTCTCCGTCCTGTTTGTCCTGTAAGTTTTGGACCAAAAATAATATAAACATTCATGCTGTTGCCAAAAGTCTCCGTAAGTCACAAGGTTTGAGGAGGGAAAAAAACATAATAATGCCACATGTGGCTGCTTTTGGGTGCACTTTTCAGTCCAAAGGAAACAAGGAGACTGATGTTAGTCTGCACAGCTTCCCAAAAGACAAGAAAAGAAGGAAGTTGTGGGAAATGGCTTGTGGGCGTAAACAACTTCCCATGGAGCCGCGGCTATGTTCTGGCCACTTCTCCCCAGAAGCATTTGCTGCATTTAGCCGGCCCATGCTGATGAAAGAGCTGACAGGTGTGGGTCATTATAAACGGAGACTAAAGCCAAATGCTGTGCCGACTATTTTCCAACACAAACCCACAAAACTTCCTCTGGAAACCACTGAAGTCCGCTCCAGGACTTATATGATCCTGTATGAGATCCAGCCCGGTGCAACCATATGACATCACTACCCAGACGTTGTTGTAAACAACAATGGCGGCCTACAGGGGAAAATAGTTTTTCAAATTTTATACAAACTAAGATATTTAGAGAGATTTTATTCTCGTTCTTATGTAGCTGGTAAAAACACTGATCATTTAGGAAAATGTAGTTTAAAGGGGGTGATAGGAACAAAAATCAGCCCAAGCATCGTGTACTGTGCCCCCGCCTTTAGCTTCTCTCTTAGTTCCTCATAAGGATGGAATAAATCTTTTCCTTTCGGAGCTTTATTTTGGGAGTCTAACTGTTCATCCCTGACTTATTTTGGTAGATTTATCAGCTTGAATAAGATGAAGAAGTACAATGAGGTTTGTGTACTGATGCTTCTTGTGGGCTAACATTTCTCAGGCATGTATCAGCAGTGAGAAATGTGTGTGCCTGTATGAAACATGTTTCCTGTAGGACCTCTCTCCTCCGTCTCGGCGCCCTCTGCGTGTTTAACATTCTGCGCTGGAAGCAGGAAGCTCAACCTTTATTTAAAAACGCTTTCAGCTCCAGAAAACACACAGAACCTCTGGCCCCTCATATCCGAGCAGAATCCACCGCGTCTTCTCTTCTAAATCATTTTAATTTCAGGCACATTCAGCGCCGCTTTCCTTCCTGATCCTTCTCTTTTTCTTTTCCTCAAACACTGGTTTGACTTGTAACCCCGAGGCTTCTGCTCCTCGCCTCAAACACTCTCATCCTGTAACCCCTCCGGCTCCTCCGCCTTTCATATCGCTCCAACCTGTTTTATTAACACAGCCGCAGACGTTAATCTGTTAAACACACACACACACACACACACTGCACATGCAAAATACACAACTCTCACCTCAACTTTGAATTTTTATTTCAAATCAAGTTTTTGGGTTTTTGTTAGGAAAGCTGACTTCATCTGACACAGCAGCATGTTTCTGACTTTAAAACACTTTATCTCACACACACACACTCTCTCTCTCTCTCACACACACACACACACACTGCACTAGCATCTGCCCCAGCTGTGTGTTACAACAACAAACCTCCTATTATCCAGGCTTATTGGGGTGGCAGTAATAGCATTTAGTATTTAGCCAGTGAATTTATTGCTTTAGGGCGTGTGTGTGTGTGTGTGTGTGTGTGTTTGCGTGTGTGTGTGTTTCTGTGAGGGGGTTTTGGGGCAGATGACATATGTTGGCATAATGTTTTAAACCCTGTAATGGGAATATTTAAGGAAGCTGGCGTGTTCGCTGACAGGAGATTTAATCTGAGATAACTACGAGGCAGGAAGGGAACACACTCATGCAAACACACACACACACACACACACACACAGTCATGCATGCAGTATATTTATATATTCAATGGCACCTGTGTTTCCAGGCTTGCACAGTCCAGAAACACACACACACATGTACAAACCCAGTGAGTTAGTAACTGTGCGGAGCTGAAATCCTCCTTCAGTGAGAGAAAACACAGGAGAAGCAAAGTGACAGAGAATAAAGACCGAACACATACATAAATTGGGAACTTTGCAGATGTTCCTGTCTGCACTGACTCTGAAAAAAACACCTCAAACCATCTTTGAATGAGTCCGTCACTCATCCAGTCTCATGCAGCTTTTTACAACATGCATTTCTGCAAATCTTTAGATTCGTTTAACTTAAAACTTTTGAAAAGATCATGTTGCTTTCAAAGACAGAACAAAAGTTTAACCCTCTCAAAGCAGGCGTTGCAGATTTGTAACATGAGCTCAAAGGTCTCTGTCTCATCAAAGTGATAAAAAGTTTCTTTAAAAACCTGTTAAAAATATTTTTAAAAACATATCCTACCACCTTGAGGATTGTCATATCACTACAGTCAGCAGAAGTTTTATCTCATGAAATCATCCACTCACATATTTTCAGGAAAATCATTGTTTGATTCTCAAGAGGTTGTAGTAAGAATAACATAGAAATAGTTACTCTTTTATCTAATATAAGTGTTTTATGCTAAAAAAACTTGAAGTAATAGATAAAATAGTTTGCAAAACTCTCCGGTGTGTCGAACGTGACGCAAGAAATATATCATGAATGAAATGATAAAGCAATATTTATTTTGTGGATTTTGTTAAAAGGGTAAATAAACATCTCAGTTCCAAAAAATTTGAATTTTCTGACTGTTTTTTGATGGGTTGGTCCTGAAAGGGTTAAGTCTGATACCTGACTCCCTGACATCAAACCTCTGATTTCATCCCGATTCTTCATTTTACTGCAGTTAATCCCTCTTTTACACCAACGCTGGTTTACACTTGTGCTCATAAGTTTACACACTCTTGCAGAATTTGGTGTTTACTGGTGCAGTGTTGTTTTCTTACTCCTGTAGGGTTTTTGATGGAGGAAACATGTGCACCAACTTCTTGAAACCCATTGTGTTATTATTTTACATTGTAAGTTATTGGGCGACAGTTTCATAGCGTCAAAATTTCAACTCTTTGAAAAGTGTTAATTTTAACTCTGTGTGCGTTAAATTTGCTATTTCAACTTTGCAGTGAGGATTTAAGTCATTAGGGAACTTAAGATGTTGATTTCCTTGAGGGACTTGCCATTAACAAGCTTGAGCTGATAACTTTTTTGAAGATAGATGCTGCAATGATTTGAGCTTGATTAATGAAAAGGTCAAATAAGATTTTTGTGATGTTGATTTCCTCTGAGATGTCATGCAAAACATTTGAAAATATCAAAAAAATGACAGATAAGAATTCACTGTACTTAGTCTGTGATTTTCACATAAAGATACATCAGTGTAGAGCTGTGGTACCCAACTTTTTCTAACTCAGGGCTCGTTTTTAAGTCTCAAAAATGTTCGCGGCCCACTTCCAACCCAGTAAGTACAGAGGATACAAAATTCCTTGTTAGAGACCCATTTGTAACAACAACCCTAAATGTAATAAAACCCGATAGCTGGTCAGTAATGTAACAGATTCTGAGCCTAAAACAAAATAACTTTCTAGCCAAAGTGTAACAATTTTGTACACTTTGAGTCTGTTATCACATTTAGGCTTTTAATACATTCTTTTTGTTGTGTGTTTTGGGCTCAGCACTTTTGTGAAATTTTTGACAAGTTATTACATTTTGGGTTTTGTTACATTTTTTTTTTTTTATCACATATTAAGTTGTTGTTATATTTAAGTCGGGTCATGTCACCCATTGGGCTCTAACATGCCTCCTTAGTGCACAATTTTTATATATGAATATCTGAACATTTCTAATTTCCTAACAAAGTTCGCAACTGAGTTTTAACATTTAAAACAGTATTCTGTATATTTGTACTTTGCTTTCTTTGTTTGTGTCTTGAAATGATTTGGTGGCCCACGTACAATACCCTCACGACCCACCAGGGGGCCGAGTCCCACAGGTTGGGAATCACTGGTGTAGAGCTTCAGTCAGTGAAAAGTATGATACTTATAAACCTTCATCCGCCAAAGTATAAGATGAAATCTGCGTATGATGTTTGATTTCTGTTGTACACTGCAAATACTGAAACCTAAGCAAGTCATTATGTCTTATTTGTAGGAAAAATTGTCTTATTTTTCTTAATTTGAGCCACTTTCGCCAGACCAGGTCAGAAAAATTGTCTTATTTCTTTTTTCTAATCCCATGGGCAGATTTTTCAACTTGTTACAAGAAATTCAGACCTTATTTCTGTCTTTAAAAAACTTAAAATTAGACATTTTTATGACCTGGTCTAGTGAATGTGGCTCAAATCAAGAAAAATATGACATAATTTAGTAAAATTAAGCCATAATGACTTGCTTGGATTTCAGTTTTTACAGTGTATGTTATGTTTTTTCTGGAGTGATACTCTTCAGGGTCGTCTCGAAGTTTCTCCTCCTCCAATAAGATGTTGGACGTTTAAAAATAGAAGCAGCTAAAAAAGCATGAAGTCACATAAAAACGAGGTCTAAATGAAGCTCCAATATTTACACACATGAACACACACAGCAGCGGCACGTCCTCCATTTGCTCCACACACACTTGAACACACACTTGAGCACACTCAGGATCAGTGGATGTTATCTAAGTGAGCAGTAAACAGACTCTTTAGAGCGCTGGCCTCAGGGTGCCACCCCTCCTCCTCCTCCGGTCTGTGACTGTGTGTGTGTGTGTGTGTGTGTGTGTGTGTGTGTGTGTGTGTGTGTGTGTCCTGTCATGCTGGGTAAGCGTTAGCTGACATGAAAGCTTCTAATAGCTGCTATCTGTTCCCTCAGGGAGCTGAAGCCTTAACATGAGATGAGTGTGATCACAGGACGGTGTGTTCATGTGTTCATGTGTTCATGTGTTCATGTGTGTGAGCGCCTTAACTCAGGGAGCATCACTCTTCATACCTCACTGTGTTTCCTCTTTGCACATGTGACCGTTCATGGATGGGCTCCAGCTTTGTTGCGTAACATGGTGGAGATCCAGAGGAAGTCTGGTGCACGTTTAGTGGACCAGATGTGAGCTGAGGCAGAAGAATCAGAACTGAATGCATGGACACACAATAACTGCTTTGCATGTCAAACACAGAGATGTGACATTAAACCACGTTAGGATACAGTTCTCTTCTTATGGTGGAGAAGCAACGTCTAATATCATCAAGTTTCCAACAAGAAACCATCAAATTCCATCTAATATCAGTAAAACAAAAAGACTTTGTAGGAAAGAGATCTGTTATCTTTCTTACTGGTTATATCCATTGACTGTATAATCAGTGGACGCCATGACTGCTGCTTCTAACTGAGGTCTCCACAACAACAGCTCTCTCAAAATCTCTCTCTCCTCTTTTAAAAATGATTGCACCTCGTAGAAAAGTTTCTCACGTCCTTACGCTGCTGTGATATGAAGATGTAATTTAACTACATTGTATTCAAGTCTTTTCTTTTACTCTCTGTCCCTCTTTAACATCAATGACAGCTTGAAGTCTTTTGTGCTGGTTGTGGATGAGGGTCTTTATTTTCTCAGATGGTAAAACTGACCATTCTTCTTGGCAAAAAGCCTCCAGTTCCTGTAAATTCTTGCTCTGTCTTGCATAAACTGCAGGTTTGAGATCTCAATGATATTGAGGTTATGAGACTGAGATGGCCACTCCAGAACCTTCACTGGTAAAAGATTAAAAAAACGATTACACCTCGTAGAAACGTTTCTCACATCCTTACGCTGCAGTAATATAAAGATTTTAATTGGCTGCATTGTGTTCAAGTCCTCTTTGTTTCTGAGGAGTTGGTTTTTCATTAGTTATTAGATGTTAAAAACGGGTCATATGTTTTATTTTATGATGATTGACAGCTGCCGTTCGTGAGCGGGATATAAGAAACTAAACAAAAGAGAGCCAAAAAGAGATTACATATACAAACATATCAAAACAACAGTTTGTACTGTAACATCACAGTTCTTCCACAGGTTTCTGCAACAGAAAAACCCCAGACAAAAACATAACCACAAGTTAATTGATTAACTTATTAATGTCCTAGTCTAGTATGAAAAATCGTTTACTCTTCTTCTCCCTCACTGTCACAAGGATACGTTCAGGTATTGAAACGTGGTAGTGTTTGAATTAACGTGAATCGATAATCAGTACTGCTGACAGAATTTGCTTGGTTCCTATAAAAGTAGTGAATTTGGTACCCATCCCTAGTTTCTACCTTTTTCTTTTTTGTAATTGGCAGTAAAACACAGGCTGGTTTTTTCCCCAAAATCCCCTGTTTTTGGTCAAAAATAGAAAAAACAAGTAAAGTTTACATTTTGGCGTTTGGAGTCAAGTGTGAGCTGACTGAATTTTTCCAACCAGCAACATCTGCCATCGTTTCTCTGTCGTCTCTTCTCATTGTCTTTGCTGATCTCTCATCCAAAGAGAGCACTGCTGCCACCTACAGGGCTAAGTGTGTCAATACATCAGTTTACAAGCCTGATATTGATACTGTTAGAAATGGATTGTACCAGCAGGTTAGCACTGTGTCACTTAGTATAAATGACCACAACAGACTCTGATGACTAAATACACATAGATTAACGGAGCACATTTGTATTTTAGCTTGTTGTAAACATTACGTTTGAAAACAGCTTGAAACCAGGTGATTCGTTAATTTGTTGGACCCAGAAAGGAGCCTTGAGGAACTCCTCTTGACAGATTAGCTGCAGATAAAGTGGAATTGATTGAGTTTAATCTGTTTATTATGACTTTGGAGCAACTGTAGAACCAAAACACACATCATATTTTCATGAGAGCAGTTTATGTTTGGTTGAGATGCATTTGTTAGATGAATTGAAGAATCTGAGAGGTTTAATAATCAGCTACAGAAGTGAAGGGGTAAAAACCTGTCGATCCAAATAATAATAAAAGAGTGATCGTCTCCATTTATCCGTTTTTAAATGTTTTGCTCCTGCCTCTATAAATGTCTCTAATTTTGTTTCACTCACTTAAAAACCATTCAGACTCTTTCTGTGAACAGTAATTGCCTTTCAGCTTATTAGAAAATTAAATTCGACTGCAAAACAAATTAAAACTGCTGTGACAAGAAGAGAAAGAGGAGCTTTCAATCTGCCTCTCTGCTTTTCATTAGTTAACAATCACTTTAATTGGAAATAAACTGAATCAGGATGAAAACAGTGAAACTTAGTTTAAAAGAGGAGAAGTAGAAAAAAAAAAAAACATTCCACACGGATGAAAAATTCATTTGGACCACAAACAATCAGATTTCAGCTCCTTTCTTTCTGTCCCCGATGACGCCAGTCTGTTTTTGATGAATTATTCTATTTGGAGAAGCACAAAACAAGGTAAAAAGTTCAGCCAGGCCTTTTTATAGCTTTCCAAAATAAATCTGTGAGGCTGTTTTCATCCGAGCTGCTTTCTTTGTGGGAGTTCGTCCGTTCAGATACTTTGACTTTGGATTATTTCCGCTAAATGAAGAAAATCAAGATGCTTGTTGGTGTTTGAGCTCACCCCTGCCTCCCCTCTAATTTCATGTGTGTATATGTATATTTGTGTGTGTGTGTGTGTGTGTTGAGGCGTACTGTAGCCCTAATAACACATCAATAAGTTATCACACTGGCTACAGGAAACATAATTAGCAGAGATGAAAAGATTGGGTTTGATTCAGAGTCACATTAATACTCACACATGACACCGTAACATACATTTATGCACACGCCCCTACAGCTAAACACACACACACACACACTTTACACACACATATGAGTTCACACACATGTCTCTGAGTGTAGGCGTGTTATTTTTTCATTATGCAAATGTGACACTGAACATGTGTGTGTGTGTGTGTTTGAGTCAGGGAGGGAGGTGTTGCACTGGTTTTCAAAACTGGATCGAGGGCACGCACACACACACACACACACACACACACACACACACACACACACACACACGCTGGCCCATGGCTGTGAGCCTCTCTTCCCCTGACAGCGGTCTTAAAATTGCAGATCTGATCTTGAATATTGATGCCCCCCCCCCCTCCCTCCCCTCCCTCCCCTGCGCCTGTTTGTAAGTCTGTTCTAATGAGATCACTTTGATTTCTTTTCATTTCTAATGAGATCACTGAACAACGAGGGGGCGATAAAGGCTCATTATCTCACTATTGATTAATTTATAACAGCTATTTTCATATCTGTAAGAAAGAAAAAAAAGAGTGTTTTCACAGTTTCACCCACTGCTGGAGGCTGTTTTTCAAACTCCATCCAGAAAAGAAGGATGGAAGACTTTCATTTCACTTTTTATTTCCCTGTTGATGTAAGTGTTGCTCAAAGACACACAATCAGAGTTAAAGGTTTTATTTCCACTCGCAGGTGTCCTCTAACACTTCTGGATCAAATTAGACAAGTGTTGCTCATATAATCATGTTTAATTAAAGTAATATCCAACACAGTCACACACAAGGTGGTTAAACACTTTAGACTGTTCTTCTTTACTGGACAAGACTGTGTTTGTGTGTGGATCTGGAAACATGGGACCAAACAAACAAACAAAAAAAAAGCCAAATGATGAAATTCTGCCTCAAATGTCAGAATTCAAAGGAAAGAGTCATGATTCCAGAATTCAAATATTTCAGTTTCTAGAATTCTATTTCTAAAATCAATACTCTACAATTCTTTGGTTTAATAATTCCAACATTCACGTGTGTGGTTCTTGTATTTTGACCTTAAAGTCAGGATTCTAGAGTTCTACTTCGTCAGATCTGGATGAGAGGATTCTGATATGATTGTCAAGATTTGAGATTTCAATTTTTCAGATCAGGATTCTAGAATTCCATTTTTTTTAAGATCAAGACTTTAAATATCTAACCCTGAGATCAGAATTCTAAAACGCCAACATTCATGTCAGATCTCTAAGGTCATGACTTAGAAGTCCAAATTACAGTCAGGATTCTTGTTTGTAGGGTTCTAATGTTTGAGTTAAGATTCTAGTTTTCTATTTCTGAGTTCTGAAAATGGGGGTCTTACATTTGAGTCGGAAATTATTCCATTTTTTAGAATCAGGATTCCGGAATTCAAGCATTAAAGGGATGATTATTGGATTTTACATTAAAGTTATGGTTTTAAAATTGCGGTAAAATGATCAGAATTCTCTGAATGTAACTTTTGGAAATGGATTCTAGATTTCAGGCTCTTATGTTTGACATGTGGAACTTCACCTCTGGAGTCATGGTTCTAGAAATCTCACAATAAAATCAAGGTTCTTAAATGCTTGCTTTGAGATCCTGATTCTAGAATTCCAACATCAAGGTCAAGATTCTAGATTTCAGACTCTAATATTGGAAATGTAGAACTCTATCTTGAGCCATGATTCTAAAATCATGGTTCTGTACTGCTTACGTTGAGATCATGATTCTAGAATTCCAACATTAAGGTCAAGATTCTAGATTCCTGTTTTCCAGATTAGGATTCCAGAAATTTTCAAATAATTTTTACAACTCTAACTAAACTCAGAACTCTAGAGGCATGACTTAAAAATCCAGATTACAGTCAGGATTCTGGAGCTCTAACATTGAATTCACATTTGTAGGGTTCCAATGTTTTAGTTAAGATTCTAGTTTTCTATTTCTGAGATCTGAAAATGGGGGTCTTACTTTTGAGTCAGAAAATATTCCATTTTTTAGAATCAGGATTCTGGAATTCAAGCATTAAAGGGATGATTCTTGGATTTTACATTAAAGTTATGGTTTTAAAATTGAGGTAAAATGATCAGAATTCTCTGAATGTAACTTTTGGAAAAGGATTCTAGATTTCAGGCCCTTATGTTTGATATGTGGAACTCCACCTCTGGATTCATGATTCTAGAAATCTCACAATAAAAATCAAGGTTCTTGGGGCGCGGATGGCCTAGTGGATATGGCTGCGCACCATGAGGCTTGTCCTCGAGCGGGCGGCCCGGGTTCGAATCCGACCTGTGGCCATTTCCCGCATGTCACTCCCCACTCTCTCTCCCCTTTCCGACACTATCCACTGTCCTCCTCTATCAAATAAAGGCACAAAATGCCAAAAAAATAACTTAAAAAAAAAAAAAAAAAATCAAGGTTCTTAAATGCTTACTTTGGGATCCTGATTCTAGAATTCCAACATCAAGGTCAAGATTCTAGATTCCTGTTTTCCAGATCAGGATTCTAGAATTTTTCGAGTAATTTTTACAACTCTAACTCAAGAAAGGGCTCTTAAACTTGACTGTTAGTTAATGTCAGAACTCTAGAGGCATGACTTAAAAATCCAAATTACAGTCAGGATTCTAGAGCTGTAACATTAAATTCATGTTGCTAGAGTTCTGACGTTTCGGCCAAGATTCTAGTTCTCTACAATTTTAAAATCTGAAAATGGAGGTCTCATTTTTAAGTCAGAATTTTGTTGTTCCACTTTTGAGAACTGTTTTAGAATTCATACATGAAAAGTGGGGAATCTTGAATCTACATTTAAGTCATAGTTCGAGAATTGTGGTATAAAATGAGGGTTATCCGGTTGAAACTTTCAAGCCTGACTCTTATGGGTGTTTTACAGAATTCTAACTCTAGAATCAGGATCCTAGAATTCTCACAATCAAGTCAGGGTTTCTAGTATTCCTATTTCAAGTCATGAGTCTAGAATTCTAATATTAAAGGTAGGATTCTTCTAAAAAAAAGCGATCGGTGTTAGAATTCTAGAATCTTGACTTAAAAGTTTGAACAACCAACTCATAATTTTAATGTCAGGATCCTTAAAGTCAGACATTCGAGTCACATTTCAAGAGTTTAGTGCACTTTAATCTCTGAACTCTGAGGAAAAAACCCTGATTTTTACCCTTAAGTCTGATAATTCAAATCTGTCGGATTGTTTAAAACTGTTAGTAATCCTGATTCTGGTTCCATAGTTGCTCTTAAACTGGTTTACTGACATTAAAAACTGTATTTTTTGTCCAATATTGCTCTGACTTTCTGGTCTTTAACGGAGCGTCTGACATTTGGCGGCTCCTCAGGTGTTCTGAGTGTCTCTGACGCTGTGACGCCCGTTGGCCCAGAGCCTTCGCTTCGCTGTAAATCTTCTGACAGTCGCAGCGTCTCTTTTGTTCTGATGAAGTCCAAACAGACAAACGCTCCGAGGAGACGACGTCAACAAAGAGACGGATGAAGAAGAGAGAGTCGGCGTTCAGTCGTTCGGTGAATAAAGCCCTGACGCTCCCTCGTTTCTGTCGCTTCAAAACAGATTCAAACGGTTG